>BPLR01020816.1:0-147357 GCA_021605095.1 Caerostris extrusa
CTTTATAACTTATTTAAAGCTTACTAATAAAAATAATTATTAAAAAATAAATATCTCTGACATATGAAGGTAAGTAATTAGTAGGTATTCTAACTTTATTCTAAAAAATAGTGTGCTTGAGAAAAATTGTTTGTCCTATTCGAGAAAATTGTTTATCCTATTTTACCAGCTGATTGGATGAAAATGGATCTTCATAGAAACAACAACAACAGTAGAATGTTATTTGTCCTAAATAAATCAGGCCAAGTAGTTACTTCTTTAGATAATTTTCTTGAATTTCTTCCATATAATCACATCCTTTTTGGATCATTTTGACTCAAGGAAAAACAAAACTGTTTTTAGATTGCTGTTAACCATTTTGCTTTTCTAGTACGCTAGTTGTCAAAAGGTGCGTCAGGGCTCACTGGTGAGCATAGAAGATTTCTAGATGCGTTTTTGTGATATTCAGAGAAATATGTGTCCAGCTATAAAAATAAATATAGTCACTCTTTTTCTTGTCAGTTTTACCGTTCAAAGATAACTTTCATTAACAACTAACTTTCTGATTTTTTTTTTTCTTCTTTTATTCACGTAAAAAGTGCTTAAACAGTGATATTGCACCAAAGAATGTGTCCGAGAAACTAAGGCAGTAACTTCCATGGTAGGTTACAAAAAGCATTAGTCTCTATGTGATTTTCATAGTTAAAAAAATTCTATCGCAGCCTTAAGAGACTTCGCAGTACGTTGGTTGTGGAGTTGAGCATTTAGTATTAATTTAAAGAACTAGTAGTTATATCCACTAATCGTGGATAGAGGATTGATTAAACATGAGAAATTGTCTCTTGAAACCTTCTTTAACAGAAGATTGTGTGTCAATATCTCAAAAAGCTTTGAAAATTTTACTACAATTTTCAACATCATATTAAATGAATTAGAATTTTCTATCCTCACTACAATTAAGTGTAACAAAAGGATGGAAATCTTCAATGTATTAACGAAAAAATGCTAATTTCACTTTCAAATGATACCTAAACATTGAATAAATCGCTGGGGCACAAAGAATAAATAAACTTAAAGTGAGTTTCAATATATTTTTATCACATTATTTCTGTAATGTCAAATATTACATGTCTTCTGTAATGTCACATATTTCTCAGAAATATGTATATGAGTGAGCCTACAATTATTTGTAGGTTTTTAAATGTGCCCGATTTCAAAAAACATTGAGAACCCTTTCTCTAGTAAGACAAATATTCTTCAACTGAGAAATAAAACCTGTTAGAAAAACACTGAGTTTGGTCTCAAGAATTTGTTTCACGTAGGACAGACAGGACCGAACATGTCACATGAGGCAAAAAACCACCAAGGTTAGTATTTTTCATAGATTAATTAAAACATTTTCTACACTCTAACATTTTTCTAAAATCCGAAGATTTTAATACTGTAATCTTCCTTCCTCCCTACGCATTGGCGAGAGTGCGCCCTGTGGCGTTAAGGAGAAATAGTCAGTTGGCCTACAAACTGCCACCAGGAAAGGAACTTATTTCGCGCATTCAACGCGTACCTGAATATCGGATTTTCTGCTTACAGGTTAAATCCTTCCACGAATCTATAATTATATCTCTTTAACTGTGTTAAATATTGTCTGTCTCTAATCGTTGCGTGTGGTGTTTGTGAGTGTGTAAATAAAGCATGAGTTCTCAAACTTGTGTCTCAATTGAACCACACCCAGTTACAATCCAGTTCTCCACCCCTGGATTATTGAGGATATTTGATAGTAAAAGGTTAGTGGATAATTGGATTTTCTGAGTAGAAAGGAAAGTCTAATTAATGAGTTTGTTACTATTGTAAAAAAAAAAAATGAATTTGTTTGTGTATTTAATATATTAAAATCAGAATTAAACAATTTTTCGTATAATAAATATTCTTTTTTTATTATTTTTACGCAAAAGATTTGCCTATCATTTCAGAATTCATGTAAATATTATAAAATATTAATAATTCAAATAATTTATTTATTCAAATGAGTAAAGTATACAAGTACTGCTAAAGACAGCACATTTTATTTATATTGCACTTGTGTAAGTTTCATTTCATGTGTTTAACAATTACAACATATTTGCATTCCTGCCTTAAATTTAAGAAAGGGAAATACTAAAACACATTGCCACGACAGCTGTTTATATTTAACAACGTTTATTGTTATCATTACTCAATGAATAATTATATTATCTCATTTAACAAAGGCTTTTATTATAAGTGAAAACATCAAATACAATAGAGTTCCAAATTTTATTTTTTTAAATGATCAACAATAGTTATTAACAAAATAACATCAAACTACTTCGATTCAAATACCAGTTCGCAAATTAACCTTGACAAATTTTAATGTTCAAAATAAAGCAAGTAAATTTGTAACAAATTTAACTTACAAATGAAATTCAGTTTAATAAATTATTATGCAGACGTAAACTACGTGCATAAATCAAGCTAATGAAATTTCCATTGCTAAATATACTACAAAAAAGGGCCTGATGGCCAGTGACCGCTCTGGCACTCGGTGATATAGATTTCGTGCTCAAGTCCCGGCGTCGCCATGGATATTTATAGTGGTTCGAATCCACTTTAAACCGCAAGTCTCGGTTTAATGTGGCTTTTAGGTATAGGGCTGATAACCCAACAAGGACAATGATAACATCTCATGTTTCGGAATCTGCCAATTGGCAGACGGTCTTGGTCCACCATGGGAATATATGAATAACATCAAACATGGATTCAAATAACCGTACCCAAATTAACGTTGACGAATTTTAATGTTCAAACTAAAGCACGTAAATTGGTCCCAAATTTAACTTACAAATGAAATTCAGTTTAATGAATTATTATGCAGAGATAAACTGCTTCCATAAATCGAAGTCAATGAAATTTACAATGCTAAATATACTACAGAGGGGCCGAGCGACTTTGGCGCTTGGTGCCATAGGTTTCGGTTCCGGCGGTGCCATGGATATTTATAGTGGTGGGATATTCACTTTAAATCGAAGGCTTCGTTCTAATATGGCTGATAACCCTATAAGAAAACTTCTCATGTTTTGGTATCTGCCAGTTGGCAGATGGTCTTGGGCCACCATGGGGCTGTTGCTCCAATGAAGATTTTTTTGTTGTGGTTTGTTTTGTCGCTCTACTGTCTTTTTTGCACACTTTGGGATAATTAGACCGGGACCTATAGTTTAATATGGATTCCGAACAACTAACAAACATCCATGCTTCTGCCAAGATTCGAACCTGAAGTCTGTAGTATCAAAGGCCAGAGCGCTAGCCAATTGACCTTCAGGCCGCGCACCTATGAAGAAGAGGAAATGTAGAATGGCCGAGTGATTAGCACACTGGCTGGTTGTGCCATGGATATTTGTAGTGGTTCGCAATCCACATTAAACCGCAGGTCTCGGTCTAATATGACTGTTTGGCGTAGAGCTGATAATCCTACAAGAGAACATCTCATGTTTCAGAATCTGCCAGTAGACAGACAGCCTTGGCCCACCATGGGACTGTTGCACCAATGAAGAAGAAATGTACTAAAGAAATATCCATTCCGTAAAAATTTTTATATATAATAATGCACAATCTTTTCCAGAACAAGCTAGTGAAAATATACTAAAAATTAATGATGGGAATTTTAAGAAAAAAATGAGTAAAATGTATCGGAGCGTAGCCACAGAAATGTATGGAAATTTTTCTTTCTTTTTTATATTTTTACAAAGAAATATATTTGATTCCACCGTCAAGCTCTGATGAGTCAAAAACAAAGGTATATTATTTAAGTGTGTGAAAGTGTAGAATTCAGTTTTGGAAATCATAAAAATAGACGACGGGGTCTCCGTCTATTCTTACTCTCCATGACTTATGGAATGTGTAGAAAACGGCACGCAATAACGAAACAGGAAATCGAAAAGTTATTTCTCAATTGAGTTGTGATTTGATTGTTACAAAGAGCGTTATTTTTGAACGGTAGATTATAACGCTTTAGAAATGAAAAAAAAAAAAAAATCACTCGCAAAGCGTCTTCAAACCATAAATGAAAAGACTGGATGAGAAACTTTTTCTTAAAAATGGTCACAAAGGAATACATAACACGAATGGAGGTTTTAAAAAAGTCTTATAAATTAGACTCTAAAAGCACTGCTCTATATCCGTGGTCACAAAATGGACACAAAGAAATATATAACTCGAATGAAGGTTTTAAAAAAGTCTTAAAAATTAGGCTTTAAAAGCATTGCTCTATATTCATGGTCACAAAGGAACACATAACACGAATGAAGGTTTTAAGAAAGTCTTATAAATTAGGCTCTATATTCATGGTCACAAAGTAACACATAACACGAATGAAGGTTTTAAAAAATTCTTATAAATTAGGTTCTAAAAGCACTGCTATATATCCATGGTCACAAAGAAATACATAGCATTAAACAAGGTTTTAAAAAGTCTTACAAATTAGGTTCTAAAAGCAGTGTTTTATATACATGGTCCTAAAGAAATACATAACACGAATGAAAGTTCTTATAAATTAGGTTCTAAAAGTACTGCTCTATATCCATCGTGTATATCAGGGATACACAGAGCATGACATGTCTACATGCTAATTTTATTTAATGAATATAATTGGTAATTTAAAAAAAAAAAACATTTCCGATTTTGATGAGAGATTTAGATAACAAATATATTCCACCATCAGTTTAATAAAACACTTCAATATTAGAAAAGTATTTTATTCAATGATTTCTATTTTATTACAGACTGGAAGATTAGATTCTTCATCTATAACGTGTTAACCTGGATGCAGGATCATTACCAACTTATTTTTTATTTCCAAAACGTGTTTATTAGGAAAGACATGTTTCTTTTTAAAATTGAGCAATACAAAGTAGACGTGCTTGTTGCTAAATATTACATAAAAACAAGAAAGTCTTTTTGGCTTTAACTATAGACTATAGTTAAAGAAAATATAAACCTAGTAATAAATATTTTTAGACATTAATATAAAAAAATCCAAAAATTAAAGCTAGTTGATTCATCACATTTGTGATTGCTAACTACAAAAATCGAACCAATTATTAAAACTCTTATTAGAATTAATATAATATCATGCCTCCAAATTCTTTATTTGTTGTTTTATATTATATTATATTATATTACATTATATATTCTACTATATACGAGAAAATAAATAAAAAAAATAAAAATAGAAAATAAAAATGCACATATTAAAAAAATCTTTTTGTTTGTGCGGTTAACGGTCTACATAAATATGTGCATAACTGGTATATACTTATATATATATATATATATTTATAGCTCTGTCTTAGTGTTGATATTTTCGTATTAAAAAAAAAAGAACACCTTTCCTTAGCAATCAAAGACTATTATTTTTTTTTTTTATGTAAGATGTCAATTAGCATCATTTTATAGGATACGTAGGATTCGTTATTGTATTTTTATGAATTATTTATTTGATAAATTAGGGATAAATATTGTTTTAGAAACAAAAGTTTTCGCTAGTTAATTTTTTTACGAAAAAAACTACAGGATTATCAAATATTTAGCATACAAAGATCTGAATGTTTTGTACATCTGAATTATGTCTTTAATATATATATATATATATATATATATATATATATATATATATAAGAAAATAATTTTGAAAGACTAATTTTAAAGTAATATCTTTTTACAATAAATTATTATTTCCTTTCAATTAGACAATAAAAATATATCTTAATTTCAATACTAATATAGAACAAATGCAATACAGCAACATAATAATAATAAATTGATGGAATTTATACATCTTAGTTTCATTTTTGAAAAATTACAAACTTAAGTATTTCTCTTAAGACTTTCACATAATTATTTTTGTTACAAGTTAGATTTTAGGACTCCATCGATTTTAAGAATCGACATCAATAAAAATCAACTAAATTGGATCTCACATGATTTTGGTCACACATAATTAAACACTGGAATGGTATTTATCACTTTTTTAAAAGTTATTCCACTCTTCAGATTGAAATCATTTCTACATTTCTTTTTAATTTTTATTTTAATAATCTTGTAATTAAATGACGAGTTATGATTAACAATAAAACTTACTTATCTGCCACAAAGTATTCTTCTACTACAGTTATAAGAGTAAATATTATAAGGTCGTCAGCATCTATAATAAGGTGTATATAATCTATAATTGTTTTATAATCTGTAACAGTTTAAGTTTCTACAACAATTTGAATCTTTCTCTGCACTCAACAGCTGTTCGTTGCCAATTTAGTTCTTATGGTTTCGGTTATTCATTTGTTGAGTCTCAACTCAAATTATCAACCATGTAAAACTCTACTGATAAGCAAATAAAAATAATATAGTGATAAGAAATAATTTCTTGGATTCAAACAACTGTATAAATGGTCACGATGTTGTGCAAATGTCTTGGGTGTTGTGTCTTAAAATGACTGCAGAGTCTAGTCATCGAGGAAAATTTGTTTATTTTGATACAAATCCCATGGAAATCTGCGGTTTTGAATGAGACAAATTATAAATGAAATCTTTGTTTAATTACACTTAAAAAAATCCAAAGAAAGTACTGAAAGAATATGGATGCATTTCAAAGAATATCAATTAAAAAATTTTTTTCTTTGTGTTACCATAACAAATAAAACTTTATAAACAAGTTCTGCCAAAACAATACCAGTCATGCATGGTAAAGTAATACCTAAGTATATGTAGGGCAATTTTTAAATCACAATTTGTGATGCATTTGAATGAAAAACTTTTCATTCAGAATGAATCAAATAATTTACATGGCTACAGGCATGACTGACGGCTAGAAAATCGCATGAGAGAGTGCTATTCTACTCAATACATTTATTTGGTGTTCTATAATACATTTTCCCACAAATAGTAAGATTCATTTGATGTTATTTAAGACTGATGTGATGTACCCAGAACATGACAGCAAGTAAACAATAAATGAAAAGCTCTTCTTTTATTCTGAGATAATCTTATATTCCAGCACGATGGATCGTATTTACATTAACAAAGGAGATTCGATGTTAAAAAAGGCAATTTCATGATGCTGGTTAGATTACTGGATATGATGACAATTGAGAGTTCTTTCAAACTTTGTAATATTTTTTGTATAAATAAAATAGCTTTTGTAGACAATAGCTATCGAAATAAAAACACATAACAAAAAAAAAAAGCTTGAAAGGAAAAGAAGTTGACCACAATTCCTTAGTAGAAATGCATGACAAGATCAGGAAATTAATTGTACTTTCCTCAAGAGCTACAAAACACGCCCTTATTCAGAAAGAATTTAAATAAACGAAAGTGCCCATTTAAAATGTTTATATTCCCAAATAAATGAAAAATTTTTGTTAAATAAAACTAAATTTATTGAAGATTTCTTAATACAACAGGAACTCGTAGAAAGTGTATTTTCCATTAAAAAAAATCAAATAAAACGTGTGTTCCATGAAATTTGCTTTTCGAGATACCTCCAACAGGGAAGACTGGTTTGAAAATGATCCTATAATTATAATTATAAATATTAAATATTGATTTATCCAAGTTATAATAGAGGTATAATATGTGAATATTTAGGGAGGTATTAGTAATTCGCTTGAATCATAATCTAATCATCTGTTTTAAAAATTAATGGAAAACAATACATGACAATCAACATTAAAATAATTGACATGACATTGACTCAACAATGAACATTATCATGTTCTTGGAAGATATGAATTATATATATTTTCAAATAGAAACGATTTTGAATGATGTAATGGGAAAGTTTTAATACAATATGTAAAATAATTTAACAAAATTTAAAATGTTTTCATCGATACATCATTGATTTCAATTCTTTAATAAATAGGTTTTGACCATTAAGTGAACTTATAAAGTGAAGGTATGTACACACCAGTTATAAATGCAGCATCAAGAATATCCCTTTAAAACATGTAAAATAAGTAAAAAAATTCAAATACAAAGATAAACTGAGAAAGCGCACCAAAATGTTTTATTTCCACATAATAATTTATTTATATCAATGTAATTCAGATGTTTGTAGAATTAAATTAATTATTGATAATTAAGTCATTACTTTTAGTTCAAGATAGTAATTGATTCTATTAGGTGATTGAAAATCAATAGAATAGTATAAAAATATTAATTAATTAATGTAACTAAAGCCTTTTCCAAACTACCGTCACTTAATGTAAAAAAAAAAAGGAGAATCATATGAAACATTTAAAATAATCTAGTCTAAGTTAATTTCAAATGATTTTAAATTATATAATAAAAACAACAAAATAAGACAGATAATTTTCTTACAGTCCAATCCGGTAAATTATTGGGCTTTTTTTCTTAAAGAAATGCTATTACTTTCTCTATTAAATAGTTCTATAAATTCCACTGATAACCTCTCACGATTTTATTTCTCAAGCAATTCAGTTATCATTGGTCACGATTTTACGTTTCTTTTTCTTACCGTCATACACATTTTGAGACCATTCTCATAAAAATTGATGGTTCATGTTTCTCTTACAGCTTTTAGAAAAGCATTGTACAACCTTTTAACCCTATTTCAGTAAATTTTGTCAATCTTTATTTATTTGCTTTTATTCTTCAGTGCTACCAGACAGTGATTATTGCTACACAAAAATAAATGACATCTTTTCGGGAACCAGTGAAAATATATAATCTTATAATAAAAAATCTTATTAGGCTTTCCGCTTCTGCAAATGTTTTTTTTTTTTTATAAATAAAGCTAGAGATATATTTTCTGAAAAAGCGAATAAAGAAATGGAGTAAGGATTTAATATTACTCTTAGTTATTGCTTAGGAAATTTAAATGGCATCTTCTTTTTTCTTAGTTGCCTAAAGTACGTGTTTTACACGCAAAGAATATAGCAAGTCATTATTTAATTTGCGTATTTATTCGGTTAACAAATTTAGCCATGAGAAGATCATTTTCTTCTTCCCTTTATGACTTCCTTATGGTGGATAATAGCAGGAACTCTTAAAATTCGTAGTCTAAAATTCACAACACATAAAGCTGAAAAGCTAACAAAAAGTAGCAGCAAAATTATTATGTATAAATTTGCATTATTTGAAAATTTGCGTGGGATGAATTTTTTACCTTTAATCTCTTTTCACGGAAACTATTAAAGCTGACAATTATTTTATCATTGCCATTGTTTGTTTCAGAAACATAAGGAAACAAATATCAAAATGGAAAAACTGGAATTCACTGACAAACTTAAATTTATCATGTTTCAACATAGTTTAATACACATTTTATATTTGAATATATGATACCAAAGTAATAATTTCACTAGCCTCCATATGATCATTATACGTTCAGCTCTGGTCTTTATAAAATGTTTTGAAATAATTAAACCAATAACGTCATTTCACTGTGTAATTGACTATTATTATTATTATTATTATTTTTGAAATATTACAGAAAACCTCAATAATGTTCAATTATTGCATGAATAGGAAAATCAATAATGTTTAAAAAATCAATAGTAAATTCAATAATAAAATAATTAATCAATAGTAATTTTAATAGTAAACTAATTAATCAATAGTAATTAATAAAATCGATAGCAAATTTAACAATAAAATAATTAATCAAAAAGTAATTAATAAAATCAATAGTAATTTTAATAGTAAACTAATTAATCAATAGTAATTAATAAAATCGATAGTAAATTCAATAGTAAAATAATTAATCATTAGTAATTAGTAAAATCGATAGTACATTTAATAGTAAAATAATTAAACAATAGTAATTAATAAAATCAATAGTAAAATCAAAGTACAAAACTCATATTGATAACTTCTGTACTATAAATTTTTAGCGATGCTCCACATATATCCTTTTGAATAGTTTTCGATGGTACTTTTGTAAATTTCACCAAAATGAGTAAAACTATTAATTAATCTGATTTCTGCGCAGAGTTTTAAGCAATTTAGGCATTTTAAAAAGAAAAATCAAGAAACAAAACAAAATGAAAATTTTAAACTTCAATTCCAAATAATCTAGAACCAACCGCATGTATAAATTTTTCATGCAAATCATTGTCAAAAGAAACAAACACTTCTGGTGTGACGCATTCTCTCAATTAGAGGACTATAACAATTCAAAATGCAATATAGTGCATTTGGCTTGATAGTGATATATTGTAGGTGTTGGCAACACGTCTTATGTATAATTTCTGAAATAATATCTTAATTTGTCTCTCATTTTTGTAGAATCTATAAACATATAATTGTTATTTTCCTCCAGCAGAACTTTTCTGGAAGTAAATGAAGTTACAAGGCAAATTAATGCTTATTTAAAATTTTTATTAATGTTTATATTGTAACCGTGCTCCCTCCTACACTCTGCAAGAGCGCCCCTTGTGTCGTTCAGGAGAAATGATCAGTAGGCCTCGAGACTCTTACCCGAGAGGAAGTACAGTGCAACTTGTGCTCTAGCTGAGAAACGTTTAGTTAATAGTCCCTCAACTCAAGATAAAATATATTTAACGCAACCTTGCGTAATAGTTGGCCTACAGACTCTCACCCGGAGAGGAAGTATATGTCGCGTATCCCGCGCGTACCTGAGTATCGGGTTTTCGGCTTAGAAGTGGAATCCTTCCACAAATATATAATTATATGTCTTTAAAAATGTTAAATGTCTTTAAATGTGTGATGTTTGTGCGTGTGTAAATAAAGCTGTGAGCTCTTCAACCTGTGCCTCAGGTATTTCAACTCAACCACACCCAGTTACAATCGGATTGTCCAATTTGCACACTACAATATTATTTTTCTTTCATTTTCAAGGTTATTGTAAAACTCTGATAAAAACACAAATGAATTCATCTTTTCTGTCACTATGAAATTTTTGTAGACCTAAATTAACTTCATACAAGACGGTAACAAATTTACATATGATAAAAAAAATTTCAGTTTGAAATTATTTTATTTACCTGGACTTTTTAAAAGAAATGAATAATTCCATATATTTTTCCTTAATATTTAAATTTAGTCGTATTAATTTTTTTCATATCCTAAAAGCGAATTTGTTTATCATTTTGTATTATATGATAACGTTATATTATATAGTTAAAATAATTATTTGATATGATTATTTTGTATTAAATGATTAAAATAATATTATATGATAAACACGAATGTATTATATGTATGAATTTTTATGAATTAATATTTAGGTTCGTAATAACTTAAAAAATAACTTCATAATATTATCTCACCTATTATTACCTATCATTATTAATATATCATCTTGAACATGTATAGTTCTTTCATTTAATTTAACTACACAACAGAAGTACAAAAAAAAAAACTTGTTTATAATTATATATAAAAAAATTATTAGATTTTTTATTAAATTAGATATTTATTCTTGGTTGTAATGATGTAACAAATAAAATGTTTTAAACTTTACGTTTTAAGTTTTTATTCTTAAGCGTAGCTGAAGTAATAAACTACAGTAAACAAACAGCTTATTAATATTTAAATATATTTTTAAGAGTCATTAATTTCTTATATTAATTAATATGAAACATATTAAAAATTGAATTAATTATATTAGAATAATAAAAAAAAAAAAATTATGACCATTAACTAACTGAATAATTTTGAAGAGTTCAACGATTTTGTTTAAAGAAACACTTTATGTAAGTAATCAAATTTTACAACACCAAAATTGTATTTCCAAAGACAAAAGTGTACGACACCAAGTTTTAAATCGCAACTATACAAGGTAGTAAGTACATTTCCAGTTTATAAACTATTATGATATATATTTTTTTTTAAAAAACAAGACTAGAATAACACACACACACTTTTTTTTTCTTTCTAATGCAGCTGGCAAACACTTAAACAGCTTGGTCTTGGATGCCTTAATGCATGCGCTGCACAGACATTACTCACTTTGCATTAAGCAGGGGGCGCGTGTAACTTGAAGATAAGCCACGGACGCGGAGTAACAATGCCCCCGCAACTCTCTACGATCACATTAGACCGGGACCTACTGTTTAAAGTGGATTCCGAACCACTACAAACATCCATGGCACCGCCGGGACTCGAACCCGAAACCTGTGGTACCGAGCGCCAGAGCGCTAGCCACTCGGCCATTCAGGCCTGTACATACACACATATATGATATTCTATTCTCATATATATATATATATATCTAGCATCGGTTTAATAAAAAGGATTCTAAGATAAAAAATTGCTCTTATTAAACTTTGATTTTGACGTCTGAGTGGACATAACTCTAAATATACGTGACATTATGACCTTGATATAGCTAAAATTTCCCTGAATAATTAATAATAAAAGTTCACCAGAATTGGGTGGAGCTGAACTAAGATAAATACCACAAGCATCCTTCAATGATAAAATATTTACAAGATTTCCTGAACGTGCGATCGATTTTTGGCAACGGCGTTGAAAGCGTTGCCACTTTCTGGAAGAAAGAGAGTAATAAAGATCTATCTTTTAGCCAGCTTTGTAACGATGACCCAAACGAAAGTTCAATGTTAATTTTTTTTAAAATTATCAAGAAAGTTCAATGTTAATTTTTTTCTAAAATTATCAAGAAAGTTCAATGTTAATTTTTTTCTAAAATTATCAAGAAAGTTCAATGTTAATTTTTAATTTTTAATATTATATATTTTTTAATAATTATCAATTTTTAATAATTAGCTATCAATTTTTTTATAATTATCAAGAAAGTATCTATTCCAGAGATGAACAAAATTATTTTAATATTTTTATTCAAATTTTTTTTTTATAATTTTAAGTAACTGATCAACATATGTTTGTGTCAATTTTTAAAGATATTTAAAAAATTTTTTTGTCAAAATCATCAATTTAACTGCTAAAATTTTTGATTGTAATTATTATTTACTTGTTTTTCTTAAATTCAAATGTTTTTAAAGTGCCACAGAAGATTTTGCTAACAAAATTGAATTAAAAATTTTATAAAATTACAAAAAGCTACGAATTTAAGGCATTTTACTATATTTTTGTTAGATAATTAAATGATGAAATTTAAATATATGCATGCATATTAGGTGTATTCAATTAGAAGTTTTATCCACATTTACTCTAACATACTCTATATATTATGTTAGAGAATATATAAACTTATTAATCTCTGAATCGAAAGAAATATAAGATTTATTTTTTGGTTAAAATTTATCAATAAAATGTTTTCTGATGTATTAAGCAGGAGTATCTAATGTAAAAAGTTTTCTAATGTTTATGTACATAAGCTTAAAATCATTCATGTCCGACTTGTTGTTCAGTATCAAGATGTGCCGTTGGTGAGCATTAGACGTTCAATCCGCTGGTAGCTTTGTTGTAGACACTGTTTGAAAAAGGAAAAGACTCGATGGCGTTTGTAATGTTCATCTTGCCTCGTTAGTCGGATTACCTGGTGGGAGTTTTCCGGGTTTTCTCCCATACGATACGCAAATACGGGGCAGTTTCACCTAAAAGTCCTCCCGGAAGGCCATCCTTCTTCAGTGGCACGGTGCGAAGTCAGTCTACCTGCAAGTGCTCCATCATCACAACAGAAGTTGTCCTTTCACCTCCAACCATGAATAGATTACTCATGGAATGTCCGCCCCTCACTGCAGGTCACTGAGGATTAAACACAACACAGCACAAATCTTTCATGATTTTTCTAATACTCATACTCAATATTTATTGATTAGAGATATTTAATATGAAAAAAAAAAAAAAAAAAAAAAAAAAAAAACGATTCGTTGTGTTATTATACCAGTAAACGAGAATAAATTTTCAAAAGAGAAAAATAAAGTATTACTACAACAACGATATATGATAATACGTCCATTATGTTTTATATGCCCTTTTTATAATAAGTCCGTTATTATCATTTCCTTTTAAGTATGGTAGATAATTGTTTAGCTTGCGTTTGAGCATATTATTTATCATCAAGTTATTGTCAAAAAATCTTAAGAAAAACATTTTTATAACAGGAAAATATAGAATATTAAAAGACGAGGACTTACAAGTATTCACAAATTAAGTTCTTTCAAAGAAAGTAATCAATAATTAAAATTTTCCTTAAAATAAGAAAATAAAAAAGATAAAATAATTAAACACAACTCTATCTGTAAGGTTTTAAAAAAGTTATGGAATAACTTTTGAGTCGAAATCTTTTCCATAAATTTTATAAAAAAATTAGTTAACGCTTGATTGGTCTTTACAGTTTAAAAATAAGAAATAAATTTAATTTTAAAAGCAGAATTTCGTAAATATTTCCAGGAAGCTATAATTAAAACTTTCTAAGAAAAGATCTGTGAAACATACATTTAATTTTAGAATCTCGCATATAATTAAAAAAACATATTTTTGCATATTTCTGCATATTTTGAAAACATGTTTATGTTATAAAAAATATAAACATGTTTACAAAATATTTGAATAAAAATTAAAAAGAAAAAGATATTTGCAAAACATGCAGAAACATTCCTTACATTCTTTTCTGACAACAAGAATTTAACTTGCTTAAAAAAGACGTTAGGAATTATGTTTTGTAAAAAAAATGCGAAGTAATAAAATCCCTTTTTTAATAAATATCTTTAAATTTCACAGAATGCATTATTTTCTGTCATGATGGCATATTTTATATTTATCTCCCAAAAAAAAAAAAAAATATATTTATTAAAATATACTTATTTTTTTACGTCAAAAATTCTATAATGTATAGTCATTAAAACAAAATAAATGTTCCATTTTTTTTTTTTTTTTTGTTAAAAGATCAGCTTTTTTCTCTGCTAAAGTATTTTGAAGAACAGACTTTAGTTCTAACTATAAAAATATCAAAAGTTGATATTTGATGATTAGAAGATGTGAAATAAACCCGTTTTCAATTTTAGTCCAAAGCATTGGAAATCATTTGCAAATTTGTTATTAATTTCCTGAGCATTTACACGAAACGGTGTTAATGTTTATTTGTAAAAAGTGCAATAACAAATTTATTTACTACATTTAATGAAGCGGATTTTAAATTGAGCAGACGAACATGCTCACCACATTAATTAGCCAACCGTAAAATGCAGAGAAAAAAAAAAAATAACGCTTCTTTATTTTATATCCGCATAGCAATGCATTTTCACCGCAATATTTACTACCTTTTGTTATTAAGAGTAATCACATCAGCTTGATTTACCATTAAACCACAAGAATCTACCCACAAAATTGTAATCTTTTGAAAAATATAAAAAATCAACAACTTTCTTTCAACTATATTACAATAGGAATCTGAGCCAGTGTTTTAAAGCAAATTATTTTCATTCGTGGAAAATTTCATCAAAAGATATACTACTATGTCCAAAGAGAAAAACCAATTTTCAATTTAAAATTCCCGGTGCTTATGGAATTTCAATTTTTTGTTCTTTTTTAGGTTGCTGGCACTGTCCTTGACATCTGTGTGAAATTTGACGTCAAAATATTCATTGGTGTTTGAGTTACGCTTGGCTTCGTGATACGCTAAAACTGATTCTGGCGATTTTTGAAATGTCTGAATTAATTGAGCAAAGAACTTGCATCAAATTTTGTTAGCGGGAACGTATAGAATGTTGCAGAAGGCATTCAGTGAGCATTCCTATATCGGAAAGAAATGTTTACAAGTGATATAAATGTTGGAATTTCAAAAGGATCGGTCAATTCCATTTTGGACCTCAAACGCGTCAAATTTCGATTGGTACCGAAAAAAATGAATGGGTCAGCCCTTGGTTCTTCGTGACTCTTTCGCCAAAAATGAAACCTATATCGTTCCATAACCAGCGTATTCACACCGTGAGACTTTTGTGCTTTTCCATAATTTCAAAAGACCACTCCAGGGACACCGATTTGAGTCGATTGAAGAGATTCAACGTGAATCGCCGAGCACTTTGAAGGCCATCCCTGCCGATGACTTTTTAGCATGCATTGAGAATTGAAAAAATTTTGCCATAAGTGCATTATGTCCGGAGGGAATTACTTTGTAGGCAATGAAATAAATTTGGAAGAATAAGTAAAGAGTTTTTAAAAAAAAATTGGTCTTACTTTTGGGGCACAGTAGTAAGCAACTGTACCAATTAAAAGAAAAAAGTGTTTTAACCGAGAACACATCTAATTTATTTTAATACTGAAATTAGTTCATTTATCAAATATGAAGGCGAATAATAATGTAATGAAATAAAACAGCCTCCTACTCACACTTACAAATCTGAGAATGAAATTAATATTTTGAAAAATGGGTCAGCCATAAACGGTCTGGAAATTTTCACGCAAACTAACTCACCAAAATAGTTGATTTTTTTGAAAGAGAGTGGATCCAAACGAGATCAGTAGAAACAAGGGCATAGCCTAAAGTAAAAACAGACTAATAAATAAGCCTGTTCAAAGTCAGGAGCAGGGTCAACCTAAATGGGTTATTCTTATGGACACACCCCCCACATCGGACAAGAATAAATTAAGCAGGTGTTTAGGTAGTATAACAGCTTTCATATTTATTTAGTGGAGAGGGTGATTGCACCTTTCAACGTAAATAATTTCCTTTTTTAAATATTTTTTCTTTTTTCTTTGAATATTATTTTAAAAATATTTTTCTTTGCATTTGCATGTATCGTTAAAATGATAAGTGATGAAATTTAAGATATAACTTAAATATCATGATAAAAATTTTATTTTAAAATTTTGGTGAATATTTTGTTATAGACAAATAGTTCTTTTTATACCTTTTATTTTAAGTTAAATGTTTAAAGACATAAGGATAAGCTTGTAAATATGAAATATATGAAAAGTTTGTGTAGATTTATTTATTAAAACAAAAACGTTCTTTTGAAATTTTGTGGATTGTTAATGAACAATATTTCAGCATTTAAATAATTTTAAATAACTAATTAATAAACGGTTTCTTTGAAAACAAACCAGCAATTTTCATATACTGTTGGGTATAGTTTTCTTATAAAAATTTCAACGGAATGTTAAAAGATTTGTTGGTCGTTTAACACTATTTGCTTATTAAAGCTTTTGAAAAAAATCTATTAATAATATGTAAAAAACAATTAAGTAGGATTTTGTTACTCAAATTAAGGTATAAATATTATAGCATCATGAATCTTTCACAAGCCAAAGAGATTAGCTCAATTTCAGAATTTTTTGACATTTTAAAGGTCATATGACATCAAGATGACTCATAAGAACTTTTAAGGCAATTAAAAAATTTATCACTTTTGCACTACTTTATAAGCAAAAATGTGACAAAAAAGAAAAGAAAAAAAGAAAAAATAGAAAGAAAGAAAGAGAGAAGAGATGACCAGTTGAAATTCATTTCTCTTCTTAGGCTTGGTTATTATCAAAACTTAAAACAAATCGAGACTTTTAATGTTGTACATATGATGAAGAGGGTATTTATGTTGCTGATTTTCACATTAGAATGAAAATTTGGTGATTATAGTAAAATAATAATTTCAAATTGTAAATGACATATAAACAATATATCATGAAGAATTTTCTGCAATAAAGCATATTTTTTCAAATTAAATATGATGTTTAATTATATTTTTTACTTTAACTCTCTAAATACATTATATCCCTCAGCTATGTGAAAATTGTAATAAAAATAACAAACTTTTAACATGTCTTTAAATTAAAACTACATCTGTAAAAAAAAAACTACATTACTTATTTATTTTTCTATGAATTAAAAAAATTCATGTTTACAAACTTATCAGTTTTCTCTACTTCATGTTTCGTGGAGTTGGTTTTAAGCTAACTTATTAAGTTTAATAAGTTAATGATAATTTAATACTGAACAAAACAAATGAAATTCCTTAAAATATTTGGTAATTCTGTTAAAATAGAAAAATAACTATTTTACATTTGTTTGTTGTTAGAACTGCATTCGAAAAATTGCTTAAAATATTAAAAAGGATATTTCTGGATATTTTCTTATAAAACAAAATTTTTTAATTTTCTTTAACTTGTGTAGAAATTAAAAAATTTTCGTAAATTTTTGAAGTAAATCATCAATAAATATTTCATTACTGATTCCATTTTTTTTTTAAATCAATGAAAATTTAATCTTGAATTAAATTTAAGAATATACTTCTAATGTTTTTAACATTTAAACGAAGTTCATACAATTACAAGAGTGACTATGAAACAAATTTTAAAACATAAAAATCAATATTACCAGCCGGTGGCATTTACTCAGATATTTACAAATTATATAAAAATCAGCATTTTATTAATTAATGTTGATTTAATTTAAATAGTCAATAATTTTAATTTTATTATTAATAATGACTACCTTTATAGTCACTGAACAAAATTTGGGTTTAATTTTTATATAACATCATTTTTATTCTACAACGGATATAAATTAGTATTTTTATCACAAGATTTATTAAAATATTCTGCACTTTTATCTGCACAATAAATGGAATATTTTTGATAAAATATTAGTACAATAAGACTATTTATAGAACAATGGTACGAAAACTAAAGGAATAAAATTTATTGATGTGTAATTTGAAAACTCATAAGCAATGTGACATACTTCAAGTTTAAAAGAAAAATAGTCGAACACCTGCAACTATAAAAGCAGAATTTAATAGAAAAGGAAGTACAAAGAAGTTTGTTGATGCTAACGTTTAGAGAGAATCTGACTCATCCACCTGCACGATCACTCTTGTAAGCTGAATAAGGAGCGCCTTGCTAATGTTTTATTCATGAGAAAACTCTTAATAAATTTAAGACAACTCAAGTTTTTGTTTTAAACTGAAAATTGTCAGTCATGATGAACATAAATACATTAACGCATATATACATACATTTGCATGTTAAACTTAACTTAAATCGGTTAAAACAAGAGACATCAATTTACAAGTGTAAAAGTAAATATTGGCAGTAATAAATAAGATGCATGATAACTTCTATATTAAAAGTTTATTTTTAGTAATAAAATTTTATAATTTGTTCAGTTGACCTAAGTATTACTTTTTAAATTGTTATTTCCTTTTTATTTGAATATTAATTAGCCTCTATTATAATACTAAATATGTTCTTTGGTAGATGAATCGTCTTATATTTTTAGTTTTCTCTTAATTCTTTTTACTAAAACTCTTTTTTATATCACACCACACGATATCAGAATATCAATGGTATAAACGAAGTCGTATATTTAATAAGACTATAAATAATTTTTAGCAATAGAATATCTGCATTAAATCTTTGAAGCCAGAATTTAGAGTAATTATTTAAAAACTTATAAGGCAATTGAGTGCTATAATTTAATAATAAAAATTTAAATAGACCAATATTTTAAATAAAATTATAAGACCAATAAAGTTTTAATAGACCAATAATAATAATACGTCAAAGAGGGAATGTGCCAAACAGAAAATATTATGTTTGTGACTAAGAAAACATTTTATTTGCATATATTTCAATTTTATTAGTTAGTTACTTACCTTATCTTTCATCGAATTTAAATTAAAAGAATTTTCATATCATGTTATTTATATAAATATTATTTGATTTCTTAAGATTTTATAAAGAATGGTTTTTAATAATTCTTACTTCTGTGTAACATTGCATGTATATATGTGTGTGTGTTCGCGCCTGCGCGAGTGTATAGCCCTAGCAGCGAAAAAGTGATATGTACGTGTCTGCGTGAGCAGAACTCCTAGCGGTGAAAGAAAAGTTAGTGTTTAGTAACGTAACGTAACGGTAGGTGTTTAGTTGGAGTAACAGGAATTTCCCGTACCTCCATGTTGTGTGTGATCTGCAAGAGTGAATTAGCATGGCCGCGAACGGCTATGGCTATTAAGAGCAGTGTAATAATAAAAGTGTTTGTTTTATTTGCATTGTGAGTAATTATTTGTGAAGAGTGAACCCTAAATATACAGTCACTAAGAAATACTATAGTGCGGGAACAATATATATATTAATTATGTTTAATTTTTATTTTGAATTGTACTTTAGTTTCAGCACTCCAGTTTTAGATAACTTTTTTTTTTAATTTGAAGAAGTTTCTGGATTTTTATGGCTTCAAATAGAATTATAGCGGATTCATTTTGTGGAATTATGATAGGTCACACATTTAAGGTTTCAATCTTATTTTCTCTACAGACAAGAAGGAATGTTCCTTATAAAAATTTGAAAATAAAACTGATTGAAATAAAATTTCTCAATTTTGAAAAAGAAAATTTGATTTATAATTTTTTTTGAATTGAAAGAAATAAAAAATAATGAAGAATATTTTGAATTTGGAAAATGAAACAAAGTCGTCAAACATATTAAACTACGAGATATTAATTATTCTAAAATTCAAAAGGTCGTAGTTCACTTTAATTGAAAATAAAAAAAGGTTGCGGCAAAAAAGATTTTCTTACAATTGAAATGATATTAACTGATAAGTGTTTTTCATTGTAATCTGTTCTGAAAATACGATAAATCAGGAAATTTTTACTTGAATTAAATTCCTTTCAAAATCTTATTGCAATATTAATCAAATAGTTGTTAGTGTTAATAATTTTGTTGTTGTTGTTAGTGTTAAAACTTTTGTCATCGTTTCTTTCTATCTTTTTCTTCGTGTGAAATTATTTTCTTTCTTGCATTTGGTAATGGAATTTCTGTCATAAATGCAATATACACAAAGGGGTTTTTTAGATATTTTACTATGTAATATGCTAAGATATTCAAACGAAAATTATTGCTCGTTTATTGAAACAATCTTTAAACAAAATATTAAAATAACATACGAATTTATAAAAGCAAAACAATATAATAAATAATACAATCAGGAGATTTTATGACAAGTTTTTTGAAGGGATACATAAGTTAGAATTAATGCGAAATAAAATTTTCTAAACTTTTTATTTAAATTTCACAGTAATAGAAGTTTTTTATGACATTACTTATCAAAATTTAGTAATATTCTGCAATTTCTGACATTAATTATCAAAATTTAGACAATTTTTATTAATTACCAAAGAGTAGTAATATTCTGCAATTTTTATCAAAGTAATAGAATATTTGGTTGTTTGCTTCAAACTATGTATACAAAAACACAATTTTCTTAAAGATAGCCTTTCTGTTCAATCAACTATGGCATTACACAAAAATAAGCATTGTCTTATGATATAAAGTAGATTAGAAACTTGTTTCAGTATTGTTTGATTGTTTAAAGGGAAACGTTTGTAAACACATCAATCGAAACCGTAATTGGAAAAGAGAATCTTTTCTTGTGTGTTTTTTACGCCTCAGAGATTTTAATTTCAGTTTTCACAGCATTCATTTGTCATCAATATACTTCAAACTGTACTCAAATTAATTTATAAGAACAAGACCTATGACCTAGAGTGAAATAAAATCACTCGGCCATAAAGTGCAATGGTTTTCTTATAAGTTAACAATGAATACCTTCTTTGTCTATAGACTAAAGGAAAAAAATTGAGTGTCTGCTATATTTTTCTTCATAAAATTTTTTTGTGCAATGTGTATCAAAAATTTCGAATTGCACCATAAGTACCATTTGTACCAAGCAAATAAATCATATACTATACATGGATTTTAAAGTTAATATACGAAATTTATATTTATATATATTTATTTTTTATATGTCACTACATCCATTAACAAAAATGATTTAAATCAATTTATTAATTTAGGATGCAATTATTCATACAAATTTATCTAAAATTAAAAAAAAAAAAAAAAACCAGGAAAAATATGTTTTTTAATCACGAAATCTATAACTAAATCTTCAATTTCAGACCTTGTCAGTGCATAGTTGGTGAAATTATAAGTCTAGATTTATAGAAAAAAATATAGTAATTAACTAGATATAATTTGGTGAAATGTATTTGAAATATATATATATATCATTCTTACATTTTGCATTTTATTTTCCAGGGAAAATTGCATTATATAAAATCAATATTTATGTTAAGTATATATATTATGTATATCTTTTAAATTGGACGAGGGTTATGATTAACGTATTCATAAACATTAGATTATCCAAAACATAATCTTAAGGCTGTGGTTCATTTCATATGGAAGAATGGTTTAATTTCTCTTCTGCTCAATCTACATTTAGATATGCAATAATTGTCATTTCTTTTTCATGAAAAATTAAATCAATAGAGCATCGAAGAAAATTTATTTTAATAGTATTAAGTATACCATCTCAAATCTTCATACAAGAGAATTTCATGCATTTTTACCAATATCTAATATGAATATATAATCTACTAAAATCTAAATCAAAATCTAATACATCAATATCTCTCTCTCTTTGCGTATATGTACAATATATAATACTATATAATACTCTACATGAAAGGTTATACTACTGTGCAGCAACAATCAAAGGTAGCCATGCGAACATGTAGCATGTCTTTTCATCTGTGCACCATAAAATTCATAAGCAACTTTATTAAAATGGATTAAATTAATATTTTCTCCGTTATAACAATAAATTATTATTGTGGAAGAATTTCAGCATAATTTAATTACAAACTGAATGCAAGTATGAGTATGAGTATGAGTATGAGTACTATACATGAAAGGTTATACTACTGTGCAGCAACAATCAAAGGTAGCCATGTGAACATGTAGCATGTCTTTTCATCTGTGCACCATAAAATTCATAAGCAACTTTATTAAAATGGATTAAATTAATATTCTCTCCGTTATAACAATAAATTATTATTGTGGAAGAATTTCAGCATAATTTAATTACAAACTGAATGCAAGTATGAGTATGAGTGAGCAGAATTCAAGCTTTTAATAAATATATTAACAACATATTAATTACAGTAAAACTTTTAAAATTAAAGCAACTGATTAATTAAAGCGTTTATTTTACAACCCTTTTATTCAAACATAACTCAATAACGAATTAAAAGTACGGTTTGGCACACACAGTTTTGACAACAATATTCATATTTTGCTATTGCTCTTTAAACTTTTAATTGGTTTCATTTAAGGGATAAATGTAATGAAAAGTGCACGAATTTTTAAAATTAATAAGAAATCCTGTGAAACACTCGCAGGATCTCAGAACTATCTCTTTTGATAGTACAGAGACTTTAAAAATTAATGTAGATGCAATGTAAATTTAAAAACAAATAAATGTTATTAATCCAAATTCTTAAAATACAGAGAAATGTATAATGTTTCCTATAATAGATTTCAGTGTCCAAATTGTAAAGTAAATTTTTATTGAATTATTTTGCTTTTAAAGTTCTTCAATTCTAATTTGATTTTCATAAATCAGTAAAAAATTAGTTTTACCTACTAATATAAAGCAGGTAAAGCTAATTTTTTACTGATTTATGAAATAATTAAAAAATCTTTCGTTTCTTGATTCATAATTATAATACAGATGAAATGTATAACATTTTGTTATTGGAGAGTAAGAACACAGTTAGTTTTGATTCATCAAGGTTTATTTAATTACCTCCTTGATCTATATCACATGCTTATTAAATTTAAATTTTTTACTGGTAGCAATTTTAAAACAATTTGAAAACAGGAAGCAAAATTTAGAATAGACCAGTTTGACTCAATATTATTACATTAATTAGTTTAATATTAAAGCATTCCAGTGACAATTAAAAAGAAATACAATTATGACCGCAATTTGATTGATTTCCTGGTTTTGATTTCTGATATGGATATCAGGTTTTAAATCAAAGAGCCATCATGTCTCAACGAAGAAAAATGTTCACGGAGTTATTCCTTTGGCCTTGAAACAGCTGCAAGAACACGAGGAAATGAAAACGCACGCAATAAACAAGCTTTGAAGAGGACTTTGTGACGTATGCATAAATATGAACCAGACTTTCAAAAATATGGCTTAGCAGTACACCTAATGACTTTATGACTTTTCAGAAGACTTTTTAGTAACTATTGTAGGATATTGTTGAAAATCAATGGCAGCAATTATTTCCCACTTGTCATTTTGAACTCGTAATCCCTGCTGCGTGCTGGACTTTTATAATAACTAAGTATTTAGAAGCCGATTTTGATTTAGGTCATGAGCATTGGTTTTTCTTTCACCCGGGTGGCCCCTTATTCAAATGATGTGGTTCTTGCCTTTGTTTATACTGGGTTAAAGCATTGTTAACCCAGAATTAGCTCACCAGGTGGTTGCGAGCACGCGGTTATTTAAATTAAATTTAGCCACTTCAGTGCGTGATTAGTTTCGTTGTTCTATTTGGGTTGTTTTCTGTATAGGTGAAGAACAAAAACAAAAGAACTTTAAAATATTATTCATATCACTTTCAAAGAAAAATTAAGTGTTATTAAAATATCAGTATTGAGGATAGAATTGAAGAATAAATAAATGCATAAATTTTTTTGTTTACGAAATAAAATGGTGTGATTAATCAGGTTCAGGATAATTATAAACATTTCTGACATTAAAAACTATTCTTATAATAGAAATAAAAGTTACATTTTTAACGTTAATAAATAATGTAATTTTTTTTTTTTTAGAAATAAAAGAGCTGAACTATTGTTTTATGAAACTTTGTATTTTAAGCTAAAAGTTACTCTGTTTTAAATCTAAAATGATTTAAAAATATTTTGAAAGTAATAGTTTCAACAATAAGATTTGCGTAAAGAAAACTAAACCTGTGAAAGCATTTTTTGCATTTATGTAATTTTTTTTATTTTTATGTCTTGATTCTCATCATCGTGCTTCTATTCTTAGTTCAAAATAGTTCCTCTATTTAAGCATAATCAAAAGCTTCTTAAAAGAATTAAAAATAAGGTAGTTAAATATAATTTTATTGCGTTTTATATTTTTGGAATTAGTAAAGATTTGTAAAAATTAGTAAAGGTTTGTAACCAGACATCCTTTTGTTAATTTGTCTTTTTACAAAAACAAGGTTGTTAGGATATAAAGGATTATGTTTTAGAAACACATGAGTTGATACTAGTAAAGAAAGCTTAGAAAGCATTTAAAGTACTTTCTCACACCTGAAGTCTTGGGCTAATAATGTAACATGGGAAGAATAATGGTAATCCTTCAGGATTTGAGTTGTTTAATGATAGAGTGTGTGAGAAAAATGAGATCATTCGTAGTTTTCTTTCTAAAAGAGGAACAATTAGTTTCCTAAAAATAAGCAAAAGAAGCATTTATCATTATTGTTTTCCGAATTTCTTATGGCTTATTAAGAAGTTCTTGAACTTGGGTTTACATATTAAAATTTTTTCAAGATAGTTGTTTTACTCAATGCACGTGTCTAATGTATAAGATCTGTCTTAAGTTTCCCTATACTAAACGTAAAATATTTTTGCAATTGTTTGAAGTAAAGAATTGAGAACGAAGTTTTATACACATATTTTTAGATGAAAACGTTATTATAAGCAAAACATAAAAATAATAATAAAAGTTTCAAACCCATTTTTATGTTGAGCATAATAAAGAATTATTCTGTAACAAATGGGTTCATTAAAATGATAAAATAATCTTTTTTTTAATTTTATCTAACCTTAAAGAATTTTAAAAAAAAAAAGTTTTTGAAAGAATTTTTATTCCCGTCTGTCTGACAGAAGTAATGCGTAAATCAATGGTGGAAAAATTGGCTATTCAAACTAACTTAGTCAGTTAAATTCCCTAATTTTTGATAACCTAGCTCCTTGAACTTCATTCCTGCTTTAACAAAAGAATTTTTTTTAATTTATCTAATCTTAAAGAATCATTTTATATATTTTTGAAAAATGTTTTTATTCTTGTCTGTCTGACAGATGTAATGCTAGTTGAAGAGAAATTGCCAATTCAAACTATATACTTCAGCTACATTCACTAATTTTTGATACCAAGCTCCTTGAACTTCATTCCTACTTTAACAAAAGAATCTTTTTTTTAATTTTATATAATCGTGAATAATTTTTTTAATTTTATATAATCGTGAATAATCTTTTTTAATTTTTTTTTTTTAATTTTTGAAAGAATTTGTATTCTTGTCTGTCTGACAGAAATACTGCATAAGTAAATGGAGGACAAAGCGGCAATCCAAACTAACTTAGTCAGTTAAATTCACTAATTTTTGATAGCCTAGCTCCTTGAACTTCATTCCTGCTTTAACAGGTACAGATAGTCTAGCTTCAGTGGTTGTGATAAACACAATCTACATGCTCACTGGTCAAGCTTGTCAAACAATAGCTGCTGGAAAATCTATCTATTCTAAGTGGACCAGAATCGCTCACGCGTTTCATGTTTCGGACTAGCTATTAAAAAAATTCTACTTGAAAGAAGCAACCGGAAAGAGCAAAAAAAAAAAAAAAAAAAAAAAAATAGCAGCTTAAGGACAGCACAGTTTTTAGGACGTTGTACCCTTATCTTTCCCAAAAAGTGACCTTTAATCGTCCAATAACGACTATATCAATAGACAAGCTTGTTTCGGACGAGTTAGGAAGAGTGAGAACTATATACACCACTTTTTATTGTTCCGTGTCAACTTTCTCTTCTTTACAACTATGATTTTTCGAATCGTAATATTTTTTTTTTTTAATGTTACCTTTGTTTTCGAAGTTGTGCCGTAGATCGAATGGCTGCACATGGGATAATAGTGATTTTCTCAAAGCTTACAGTTAGTAGCTCAGAACCGATTTCAGACTTTTTAAAAACCTTTTTCTTTGACGATGAAGATGATTGTAGCGCAAAAGAAGTTTTTTTATGACTTTTCAGAAGACCTTTTTAGTAAACGAATACCTAGAAACTCCTTTTACTGTACTTTTTATGCCTTAAAGGCACAATGCAGAAGAAGCCAGAAGACATATGAAGAATTTTGTCTAGTAAAACTAATAAATTTCACATGGGTACCTTTTATTTCTAATTTATTAGAAATAAAAGTACCTTTTATTTCAAATAAATACCTTTATTTATATTAATACCTTTATATTAATATCTTTATATATTATTATACTAGTACCTTTATTTCAATTAATACCTTTATTTATAATAATTTAGAAATAAAGGTATTAATTAATTTACTAGAAATTAATTAATTTACTCATGTGAAATATTTCATTACTATGTTATTTATATTATAATTATACATATAGCATGATTGTATTCCACCATACGTTAAGCCTTATTCGCTACGTCATAATGTTATTAAAATGCTTATTGATCAAAATACAATCCATAGAAAACAACGTATAAAATATAAATTGAACTAAAAAAGAAATGTATAAAATATAAAGCCACAGAAACATAAAAAAAATGAAATTTAAATTTCATGGCGAAGGAATGTTAAAAACTAAAAAATTAAATGTTTATATTAAAAGTAGTGTAAGAAACTGAAATACAAATCAAAAGAATATTATAACAAATGCAAAATAAAAATAATCAAAAATAAAAGTAACAGCGCAATTTAAATGTTATTTATAAAATATAGAAAAATGCTATTTCGTCTTCCCATTTATTTTATTTATTTTGAAACTAGAAAGAATGTTAAATACTTTTTTTAAATAAAAAGAAAGTAGCTTTTAAATACCTGAAAAAACGAGACCGTGTTTAAATCGTGAAGTTTCATTTGTATTTATTAAGCTTAGAAAAAGATTTAATACTTTTTAAATTGGGAAAATTTTGATGAATACAGGATACGTATATGTTTCTCTTAATAATACTTTTTGGTTTTTTTTAAAAAAAACTTTTGAGTGAGAAACACAAAATATTATAAAATAATGATACGAAAGAATTTCAAACATATAACTTTGGTAATGAGCGCGATGTTTTAGTCATAATTTTGGAAAAAAATAGTGATAAAGTTCTGAGTTAAACGAATATCAAATCTTTTCCTTCAGGAAAAATTCCCTTTAAAATCTATACTTGATGTGAATTAATTAATTTATAACGAATTTATTATTACATTAACGAGAATAATTTATTCCTTTTCATATAATTTTGTACGGGCAAAATTTCCGGCTATATTTATTAAACACATTTAAAATTATAGTAATTAAAACATACATTGTATTACAAATTATTTGTTTGTTGCATTTTTAAGGAAGAAACTATATTTTTAATGACAATCTACTTCATTGAACTATGAGAAATTGTTTGCTTTGTTTGAAAACGAAGTTAACAAACCCAATGGCAATATTTCAAACTGAAGTAAAAAATAAACATTTTTTTTAAATCAATGTAATAAACTCGTTTAAAACTGAATCAAAACAGAGTTTTTGTAAATTATAATTTGACCTTGATTAAAAGAGGGAAATCAAATTTTTGTCATCTTAATTTGAAAAAGGTACTTTAAAAACATGCGAGTTCCATGTCTAACTTTTGTTTTATTAAACAACCCAGAAATCGAAAAACAAATCTCTAAAAATAAAACAATAACAAATGAAGTAGTTCAAGTGAGAAAAGGGAAGAATTTTGGAACATTTTAACAAACAGGTTACAAATCATTGCTTAAAATAATTCGGGAGCAAAGCAATTTGTGTCATCTCTTCAATGCGGGTATGATGGTATGAGATTTTTTCATTGACCTACCTTTAAAAGACATTAAAAACCTATCGCTTCCTTTGAATCAATTTATAGAAGAAGCTTTAATGCGATAATCAAAAGATGGCAATAAAAGATCGCATTAACAATCATAAAAAGCGTTTTCAAATGATTTTTTTTTCATTTAGAAAGAAACAATTTCATTGAATTAAATTGTTTTTCTTTGAAAAAAGTAACACATGATTTGCAATACGTTTATAAGTACACGATAACCAGAAAACTAGATCAATTTTTTTTTTGTTATTAGTGGGTGGAACCATGTATCTCATATCTTTGTAAAGATGACTAGAATCTTATAATTACGATGGCGATTATTAACCTATTTAAGGGAAAGACTTGAAATGATATAGGGTTCCAACAACAGATAAAAACACGCATATCACGCAAACTATTTTATAAACAATATATTGAAGCACAGATAGCCAAACTAAGGTCCGCGGGCCAAGACAGGCCTCGGGCACAATGAATCCGGAACACCACTCTGAAATATATATATCTATATAAATACTGAAGGCATTTCAAACTGAAGATAAAACAGCATTTTGACTAAAAAATATTTTACGTCTACGTTCCAATTTGTCTATTTTTAAATGAAAAGTGGGATTTTAAATACACATATTTTTTTTCGGAATATCTAACTCTTTGTAATACCAATGTTATAAAACTTTAATTCTTTGTAGTAAAACTGTTCTTTTTTTTTTTTTTTTCAGTTTATGTTGCGTACGTGTCATGTTTTGACAAAAACAATTTTTTTTTTTTTTAAAAAACAGTAATTTCTTCTTCTTTGTTTTAAAAAAGAAAAATATTACGATTGATATTTTGATATCGGTATATAAGATCTACGCTCTTCTGATCTTATGGTACACTGGTTCAGTTTGAACAAAAGAATTGGATATACCTACAATTATTAATATCAGTCCAATATTAATATCAGTCCCAAGAAGAACAGATGAAATTTGCTTAAGAGATTTATTAATAATTTAGTACTACATTTAAATGATAATTCTAGTTTAAAATTTTTCAGAAATACAAGTGACTGGAAATATTTCATTTATTTGCTTGAATTTTCATAGTTCACTACAATACATAAATATGTTTAAACATGCATAAACATGCTTAATCTTTATCCAACTCATCAGAAATATTGTATCTCCGAAATATTTTTGTAGAGAAAAATTGTTTTCAAAAATATTTATATCAGTATTGTTTTAAGCAAATGTTGTTTCAGACATTAGAACACAGAACAGAGTCGAAACATTATTCATTTTACATCATTCATTTACATTTTACAATTATAATCAGTTATGAAAATTAATTTAAAAAATTTAAATTAAAATTATGAAACTTAACTTTCCTAGTTTCACCTTACTTAATGAGTTTAATATTGCTTAACTTTAGTAAAAAACTTATTTTGCATATTTTGAAAAATTGAGCACAAGATGAAAATAAGTGTTAATTATTAATAACCTTTATAAATTCGTCCGTGTAATTTCTATAGTTTGCTCTAGCAATAAGAAACTTAAACCATATATATCATATTAACAATGAAAGATAACTTTCTTGCTAAAACAAAGAACTCTAATTAAAATCATATCAAAAATCAAGTTGAATCTATTACTTTTGAGTGTTCAAGGTTTGTTAAATTTACATAAAATATTTTACTAATTTTAAAATTCTTTTGTAAAGAAATTTTAAATTTATCAAAAACATAACGAGTTATTCACAATTTCATTATCAGAACTAATCCTTCTAAACTAAAACATTAAAAAGGTATATCACTTTACAGTTCCATATGTTACAAAAATTAAATAAATATTAGTTCACCAATAATTAATTAAACTTTAATTATGAACTTTATTCAAACATTCAAATTAAATTATATTTTATTTTAAAAATTTAATTTTCCGAAATGTGAAAATTCAAATTAACTTGATAAAAAAGAACAATTCTTTAAGTAATATGAGACAAAAACACTATCACATAAAATATGTCATTTCATGACCTCTGTATTTATCAAGTCTTTACTTAAAACTCAATAATACTATAAACAATTAAAGTTCTTACTAACATGTTATGTTAGTTTTATATTTAGGTAATCTAATCATCATTAATTCAATGGTTTGGTTTGTCGCTCCAAAGTCATTTTTTTGCACAATTAAGGCTTATTAGATCGGAACCTACAGTTTAAAGTGGATTCCGAACCACTAACAAACAGCCATGACACAGCCAAGAATCGAATCTGAAGCCTGTGGTACCAAAGGCCAGCACGCTATCCAATTGGCCATCAGGCCGCCATTAATTCAATGAGCAAAACTTTATTTTAAAAATATGAATATGCTTCTATACAATAAAATTTACTCGCGCAAGAGTTTTTAAAAAACTAGAAATTATTTTAAAAATTGGAAAATATTTCGCTTATATTCTCTTGTTTCTAAAGTGAGTTTCATTAAATATCAATAAAACCTGTTATGAATTTATTTGTTTTAAAATAAACGAAAATTACTAGTTTCATAAAAGAAGGGAATTTGACACAAATAAAGAACAGACTGTATTACATAAAACAGTCGTGTCAATGGCAATTATTCTAATCCTATAATGAGAGAGGTGGAAGGTCTTAAATATTAGGATCATACAAGTATTCTTGTTTATACAAGCTTAATAGGATTACAGTTCATTTAAATACTATTTTTATTATCTGACGAAGAGTGATGGGTCAAGTGAACAGGTCATCATTCTATTTCTATCCTTATATTTCTTATTTTTGTGTTTATTTAAATGCGCATGTAAACTTTATTATTAAAGATGGGATAAAAAAATCGATTCTTTGATTTAATTAAAATGTTTATTTTAATGCTTCTCAGACATTTTTAAGCCAAGCATTTTTCCATCGTTTAATGTCATAGCAAATATTATGCTTTATTTAGTTTATTTGATCGTTAATGGTAAGTAGATCAAGGTAAGCAGAAATTAAGCATGATAATAATGGTAATTAATTAAGCAATTAATAATGATAAGCAGAAATTCTTTTACATAAAAACCCTTTATAAAGGATTGATATGTAATTGATTGAAATACAACTCTTGATTGAAATGCAATGATAAATTATTAAGAAATATTTAATTTCTTACTTTAACAATAATTAAGTATTTAAATGAAATGTTTCACCAATATAGTGTTTTGCTTTTTTAAAGAATTTTATCGTAAAAGCTCTCTGTTGAAGGCATTACGAAATATTTTTACTTGACTTGTGGCTTAATAGTAGCCAAATTAATAAGCTATTTAAATTAATTAATAACCTAAAATTCAAATTAATAAGCCCCTGTTTTTTTTAAATCGGGAGGTAGATATCGATCAGAAAGTAATTAGCAGAAAATTTAAAAAAAAAGTAAAACATTATCAAAATAATCAATAATCAAAAACTTCATCCGTTTTATTTATTTTTTATTTTTAATTTTCCAGCTAATTTGAAGTGATTTAATTTTATTTCTCAAACTCATTTGCCTCTACAGTTTAAGAAGCACAGGGTTTATAAAGTTTATTCATTCCTAACCAAAGTCTTAAATGGAATGAATAATTAATTTTTCCTTGCTTTGTTTTAAACTTGAAGCTTTGAATAACTAATTGTTCCCTTGTTTTGTTTCAAACTTGAAGCTTTGAATAATTAATTGTCCCCTTTACTTTGCTTCAAACTTGAAGCTTTGAATAATTAATTGTCCCCTTGCTTTGTTTCAAACTTGAAGCTTTGAATAATTAATTTTTCCCTTGCTTTGTTTTTTAAACTTGAAGCTTTGAAAACTGCCCCTTGCTTGAAGCTTTGAATAATTAATTTTTCCCTTGCTTTGTTTTAAACTTGAAGCTTTGAGAAATATATAATAGATATATTCAATATTTCATAACATTTATAACTGAAGTCAGATGCTTTGGAATTGCTTTATTTTTAAGCTCGATTTTTAAGATGAGAATATAATAAGTGTTTATAAATTCCAAGCAGGTATGATTTTAAATGTCAAAGACTGCCTAAAAACTCGTCTTGGAAAAGTTTTTAGTCACACATTGTGTCATGTTAATGTACAACTATTCACTTGAGTTATAATTAAAAGCATTATATTTATAATACATATGTAACAGTTTTTGTATTAAAACTTTTAAAAAGACATGATAAAAATGAAAAATAAATTTAAGATAACAATTTAAACTATTTATAAATTTAAAATTTTTCCTTAATTTACTACTATTTAAATTACATTTAAAAAGTTTTGATATATGTAATAGTTTAATTTAAAACAATTTTAATTTTTAAAAATCACACGAAAGTGAAATCAAATCTAAAACACTTCATCATTTTTAACAAATAAGACCTTAATAATTTTCAAGAGATGTAGAATTATGTTTTTAAACTATTCAAAAATGATTTTTTAAAATATTAAAATTCTTAAATCTAAAATAATGCTTATTTTCTTTATTCTTTCTCTTGAATATGAAATCCAAGATTATTTTAGCCGCCAAAGAATTGATACCAGTAAGATATATGAAAAAAATATTATTTTATCCTTTTTCTAATACCGACAGTAAGCACTAAAAATCTACTTAAAAATATTCTAAATGAGTAACAGAAATCATTTGCAACATTATGCAACCCGTATTTTCAAGGAATTACCAATAAAGTCGCGAAAGATATTTAAATAATAAAATATTCAAAAAAAAAAATCGATGGTTTGCAAAAAGTCCAATCTGTTGACAGCTGTGGTTAACCATTTATGGCATTCACTGAAAAAAAGTAAAACCGCGAAACATTTTTTAGAAAGAAAAAGAATCAAATGTAAATGTATTTTGATGAACAGTAATAATCCAATTAAAAATTGAACTTCAGTTTTATTTTATGAAGATATAATCACTTTTAACTATAAAATAGAGTCAATATACAGATGAGGAATAATGATGTCTAGTTAGTTTTTAATTGTTTTAATTAATTTTTAGTTGCGTCTTATTCCTTTATATATCTTACGTCTGTAATCAATAATTCTAAATAATTGAGAAAAAAATAAAGATTTTGTATTTTAATAAATTGAAGTTTAAATTTCATGGCCTTCTAAATTTATAGAAATTCTTATATTTCTACATGGCTGATTCATTGAAATATAGAAAAACCTTTTAACTAATTGTTAAAAGACGTTTTCTTTTTAAGAAATTCAAGAGCCGGGAATGATTTCGCTATAATAGAACATTACTACTAATTTTAAAAAGTAGGATCTTGCATGAGAAAACAAAATATTTTAAGAGGTATCGTTTTAGAATTTACTAGAATTTTCATTTCATTTATTCCAGGGAATACTAAATTCCTTGAAAGCTTTCACGATTCTTTTTTTTCTACATGATATGTACTTATTTGGAGTAGAAGTTTCTGGTTACGCATTTTTATTAAAGTTTTTTTTTTTAAAGCAAATGCTAAATTATTATTAAAATTTTTATTATTTTTGTGATTTAATTATGAAATTGAACAATATCGGGCAAAAGAAAAAAAAAGTAAATCTTAAAAGACATCTAATATAAATTATCACTAGAAATAAATCATTCAAAAATGCTTAGTCGTAATTATACAGATGAAGAAGGAAACATAAAATTGTTATATTAATTAAACATAATGTTGTGTTATATTAATCAAACTACATTATATTATATTACTGTTAATACATTAATATGTAATACTGTTATTCAGTTACTTTTGGAATAAAAATATTTCTCTCAAGAATAGAATGAACAAAATATATTTTTAAAATTTTTGAAACCTAACATTTTTTGTATTATTATAGTGTTTCATATAAGAAATCGTACATTACAGATATCACACAATAAAAATTTATTAGATTATTATTATTTTTCTACATAAAACCGTAACACTATTTTAAATCAGAAGTGAATTTAAATACAATTTTGATTTAAATTTATTTTTATTTTTAAGTTTGCAAAACAAATTTTAATATCTTTTTTGATATCATTTTTACAAATCTAAATTTTATAACACATAATTGCAGATAATTTATTTAATACTTATAAACAAACATATTTTTTACGATTTTCGATAAAATAAATCCAACAGCGTGCTTCGATTCCATTGCGCAGGTGTTACCTGTATCTTAAAATTTATTGCAATTATACAAAAATTTTAACAAAATCAGTCAGTCATTTAAAAATAAATAAACATCATTACTTAACTGAAATTAATTAAAAATAAAATTTATATACAGGCTGAATTTCATAGCATTTATTTTAAAATACACAAAAATAAAACTTACTTCTCACGGTATCCAACTAAAATAATTTGCTTCTTATTTTCAAACAGGCAAGAAAACGAATTCAATTCTTTCCTTTGGTGATTATTGCAACACACGTGATTCTTCTTATTTTTCCTTCAAAGTCTTAAGAATTAAACAAAAATATTTCGAAGCAGTTTCCTTCTACGCACAACTTCAGAATATAGAAAATTATAATAATCATTGTATTTTCATAATAATGCAACTGTATGAGAACTGTACTTTAGTTTTACTGTACTTTAGTTTTAGAACTGTACTTTAGTTTTTCAGTAAAGATTACACACTATTTTCAACCTCTAATTAAAAAAAAGTTATCCAAAAAAGTTTTATATGGCGAAAAGTTTCTTTCAGCGTGTTTATCTCTTAATTCGTTTTAAATCACAAGAGCATAAAATAAAGCATTTGCAAGAAATATTGTTACACTAACGTAACAGATTGAAATTACACATCCAAGCTATAAAAAGTCTGATTAAATAAAAGTCAAAAGTTACTTTTTTGGGTGATAAAAGTTTTTTTAGCTCCTAAACAACAAAATATACGAAAAACTCATAAAAAATAGCGAGAATTCTTCAAATGTAAACAATTATGCTTGACAAAAAAGATCCTTAAAAAACAATGGAACACGGAATATGCTTTGAAAAATTTTAATTAAACACAGTGCCGGTAGAAACTCATAACAGTAAATAACACATTGCGTTTGTCAAAACAAAGAATACAAATATAACTCTCTCTACTTCTTAACGTCCGTCGCTCGGACTTACTCTGCCACTTCGCAGCCAGATGTTTGAGAAACATCTGCGTAGACGTCATAGCTTTTTCAACCAATGGAAATGTTTCGCTGAATCTTTACAGGTGAATGCGCTGCTTTTTCTTGGCAATACATTTAGATTTAATAAAACTATCGCTGTTTGGCGATTTTATTCCAAAATATTTATAGAGATTTTATTTTAATAATGTTACAAACAAAATACGGAAGTGCCAAATAATGTTTACGCACACTTTGATAATTAAATATGAAGTGAACTTTAAAAGTTACATATAAAAAAATAATAATAATCAGTATTTTATTTCTTCCTGTTGTGTTTTTCAATGTATATAAATGAGGATATTTTCTCCTTTTAAAATTAACCTACAACAACTGTATTCAAAAATGGAACAAGTAAATATCTTTTCAAAAAGGGAAATGTTATTGAAATAGCATGAAATTGATAAATAAATAAATAAACCATATTAATCACAAAGAACATTTCTGATATATTGAAATTTTACCTCATTATTCTTACAATAATATGCAGGAAATATTGATTTTTGTGAAATAATCGCATTAATAAATTTGGAATATATAGGCATTTCAAAACATTAAAAGGATAAAGAAATTGAATCAATTGATAGTGAAATTATTATTTGATCCGAATAGAAAGAAATAGAATGCACTTGTAGCTAAAATAAATGTAATGGGACATTTGAATGAAACTCCCATTTTTAATGTTATGTGCAGAATCAATATTACTTTTGGCATAAAAAAATCTTCTTCAGACTTGATGCATAGTCACAACACTTGCAGTACAATTACATGATTAATTCAAGCACTGAATTCAAAAAAATGTGTCAATTAAGGATTTTCAAGAAATTTATGTTAAATATATAATTTAAACAAAGAGAAGGCAGAATACTCTTGGAAATGTTTTAATGTTTCAAAGACTGCTTTTTTATAATTTTTTTATGTCTGATACCATAAACATAAAATATAATGTCATTTAAAATATAAGTATAATAAAATATATGTACGATATGGTAAATAGAAAAGAATAATATTATTAATCAAAAATAAAATCCTTTAAACAATCGGTAGAACACAGTGAAAGTTTCACCGGTTTTAATAATGCTGAAAAAATGGGCAAAAAATTGGATGCAATATTTGATAACCTTGACCTTCTTATTGTGATTTAAAACCCAGCTGTGTTTGATACGTGTGCTTTCCCTTAAATCATTTTTCACTCACTGTAGTATGTTTACCGGATTGCTTTGTAAAAGATATGTTTTTGTTTTTTACGACTTCGAAAAATTATTAACGAAAACATCATTGTCAATGTGCCCCTTTTATATAATGTTAAAATTATAATTATGAGTGTAATTAATGCATATCTATGTACACCAGTTTGTGAACGAAAATATCAAAATCCAAAATAACAATAAATTAATACTTGCATAATACAAGCAAATAAAAACACAAGCAGTAAAATCAATGCAAAGCATTTTATAATTTCTCAGTGACAAAATTAAAAATAATTTCATAATAATTATTACAGTAATAGTATTTCATAATAATTATTACAGTAATTAAAAATAATATCATAATAATTTACTTATCGTTAATTTTATTTACTTAACTTTTATTATTATTTCATTAAATCAGTTATAATTTATTATCATACATTTGTTATTTCATGGAATAAAATAACATTCATTAGTATTAGAATATATTTCAAGTATTCGAACTTATCAGTATTTTACATCAATTTTACATAACATTTCATAAATTAGATCTCTCGAATGAAATGAAAAAAAAATTACTTCTCTAAGCTTTATATCTGTTCCAAAATAACATAAAGAAATTATGCATATATTAAATGTGAAAAAAGAAAACTTTGCATCAAATATGTTTCCCTTTCTTCTTCTTTTTTTCACGCCGCTAATGTAATCTTATCAAACGAATCGATATTTATTAAATGTGATGGGTGTGGTGGCAGAAACGTAATCAACCATTTCAGTATTTATGAGGATATTTGAAGAAGAAAACATGTTCCCTTTTCAGACACTGTTTAAAAGAGTCAGACATCTGCAATAAATCGACCAGATTTTGTTTTATACAGACAAATTTGTATATATGATTTAGTATATTATTCTGTACGTATACATTAACGATATATATTTAAATACAAAGAAAGCACAAACATAATTCAATGTTTTTCTTCTTTTATATAATGTAGATAAAATGTAATTGTCTATCAATCTTGAGTAATAGTCTCATGTTTCCTCGATGTCTGTGAAATACTTATACAAAAAAAATTGTCAAGTATTTTCATATTATACTTATTTTCTTTATCATTACATAAAATTTGTTAAAACTAATTTTATTATATTTTAAAAATATTTTTTGATTTAATGACTTCATAACAAGTTTCTTATAAAAAATGTATACATTTTTTCGACATATATTTAAGTAAATAAAAGAATAACGATAAACGTTTTTCACGATTCTTACTAATTAAATTTTCATGAATCGTATTTCAGCAGCATACACGTATGCACTTCATATTATACTTCAAACAATAGTTAAAATTAAAGTAACAAAAAGAAATATGATTTAAAGGTTCACAATGGATTCTTAACTAGATAAACCAACATACCTTCAAATAAAGTCTAGATCATTTCGATGACTGCTCAAAATTCCCAAAAGGAAATTAAAGTAGAAACTAATAGTTAACTAAACTAGAATCAATTGCTTAAAATCAAAAATGGAAGAAGAGGAATCACAACTATTCTTTCATCACGAAAATTCGTGAGAACGTAGTTGAACGCCAATCTTCTATTTCATTCAACTTGCTGAAATTAGTGATACAACTATGGAGACTACAATTAAATCTGCCTGTGGCACCCAATAACCGCAGCTGAAGGGCAAGAATATCATCGCAGGTGATGCCAATTACCCTATTATATCATCGTACTATTTTATGCAAATGCAGAACCCTTTGGCAAGGTGATTCTTTGAGTTTCTAACTTGACGGATATATTACATGAATGGCGGTTAAGGTTACGTATGCAAAACGATCATAAGACTGTTTTACCACAGTTAGATAAAACAAATAAATACAAAGTGCGTGATTATATTTGCCTTTCTTGTATTAGCTTTTACATAGTTATTTATTTAAATGTTTTGAAAAGTTTTTGTAAGATTATTTATTGCTGAACACAGTATTTCATGTAGAATTTCTGACAAATAAATAGAAATAATTATCATTATTAGGATTATTAGATAAATCATTATAACCATAATTCTTTTTTCTAAAACGGCATTTAGTTTTTCTATACTCAGAGGCCAAAGTTCCAGTTAAATAATATCAGAGTCATATTACTATAAATTTTAAATTTTTTTGTATTTTTTTTATTATATTAAAATGTTCTTGAATACATGTTTAATACATATTAAGTTTTTGAAATGACTGATCAAAATTATTTCAAGAGTAATATAGAGTACGTCTTATATATCATGAAAGATCTTATTGATTGAAACATATTCTATTAATTAATGAACTGTATTAGTTTGTTATTGGACAATACAAATACAAGTATATCTTTTAGTAAGTAAAACGTTACCGTTTCAAAAATAAGAAAGATAATCTTGTACCATTACAGTAAATCTTGAGAAAAAAGGTATATCGATATACTTATATTTGTGAAAAACAATCAATTCTTTAGTGGTAAAGTTTTCAATTTAAAACAAAACGTAAATTTTTAATGATAATGTTCAACTATAAAAAGGAATCTATTTTTTTTAGGTTTTTATAATATTTTACTTTTATCCTGACTCTAACAATGCTAGCTAGCCACAATAGTATTTCATTGGCAATTCCTTTGTATATTAAAAATATTTATTAGGAAATACATAGTTAATGTACAAGGAAACAAATTTTTATTCAACCAGCAAGATAATTTAAGAAACATTTCAGGCATAACTCAGACATTTTGTAATTTCCTTCTTGAATATATGTGTGCGTCGAACACAGAATCTCCGTGATATGTCTTGTTAAGTTCGTCTACTTATCGTTACAGTCATTTAATAAGAACCCATTCATTAAATAATAAAGATTCTGTACAGAGATTCAACTTCCTGCTGTATTATTATGCGGATGGATGAATGTCGGTAACGGATAAATGTTGTCTCCACTATATATGCGGTTGAAGAGGTTCAGTCTATTTTAAGTCTCAAAACAGAAACTAAAAGATTCGGTACTGGAAAAATAATAGGAAAAACACTGGTAGCATTTAAATGTAGCATTCCTCTGTACATTAGAAAGGCATTTATATAAATTGTTTTTGTATGCAGCTCCTCTCTAGCCTTTTGCATCATTTGTTTCTTTTGAGAATAATTTGAGAGTTGTAATTATTGTTATTTAAAAAAAACAAAAATTAAAAATAAAAAGTTCAGTTAAGTCAAGTCAAGTCAATTAAAGAATTTATTGGATAATGGACATTTACTTGATATTACAAAATAACAGTATGAATTGAACTTTTATTGAAAATCAGTTAATTACCTCATTCTTAATTAACTGCTTACATATCGCTAACGTTACACAAGAAATATACTGTAGCAAATTGATTATTTGTACCCTCCCAACTTTACTTTATTATATAAGTCTTTAATGTTGAAAGACATCCTACAAATCATGCAGATACGTTATAAATTAGACATAGAAGTCATACTGAGATTATTGAGGCCACACCAGATATTTAAGCATGTATGTTTCAAACCCAAATCGAACTACGATTAATTAACTAAGAAACCAAATCATGCAAATCGATCTTTCACGCCTCAGAGTTTTTGTTCAAATATTTTTATAAAGGCTCTAAAAAATTTATTTAAAATAGGCCATTTGCGAGCCAAAGTTCAAATCACTACAACTAAGATGAGCAGTGAATGTTGAGAACCACATTGTAAAGATCAGCTTAATATGTGCCCTACATCTTCTTTTAAGACTTGGGTCATAAAAACGTAAAACATTAATTCTTTAGAGTGTTAAATCCTTAGCATGTGATGCGTTTTTATTCAGGCATTAAATTAATTTTTAATGTAGTCACTTATAAGAAGAAATTTCTTATTTATGAACTAGTTAATATAATCCAACGTTGGCCAGTTTTGAGAATGCATAATATATTAAACTCGATAACCTTTTGTTAAAGAAATATTTACTCAAATTTAAATTTCTATATATTTATAAAAATATTATTAAGATTTTGATATTTTTAATGAGAAAATATAAGTCTTAAAATTTTTTTCTTGTCATGATTGTTGAAGTATTATTCCATCATTGGTGGAATAAAAAAAATTCATAAATAAGTCATTCCTAATCAATAAATAATCTTACTTTGTTTTCTCTATTTTATTTTTTTACAAATTTAATTTATATGTTCACTGATTTCTTTTTTAATGTATTCTATTTCAGAACATTTGAACTTCAAAAAAATATATTTAAAAAAGATGTACTGTTTTGATTTATAAGCTTTTAAACATTGATGACCTTATAAAAATAATTTATTTCAAAACTTAGAAGTTACAAATTTCATTAATGCATTATAGTAATGCAATATATTGTTATAAAACAATAAAAAATAGTTTTTATTTATTTACCTATACGTGATAAAAATGACTATACACCAGATGTAAAATCGCTTTTAGACTTGATAAAAAATATAAAATAAGCGAGTTAAATTTTATTTTACCAGTAAAGAATTAGTTGTTAAATGCTAAGACGAATTAGATGTTAGTTACATAGTGGTCTATCTATTTTTATTATAATTTATGACGATATAAAGATTTCCTTTCAAAATTGGTCACAAAAAAATTTCTTTAATTACGAATTACATATTATTAAAGACAAAACTACGACTGAAAAATTTCAATTACATGCAATTAAATCTTATTAATTTACTTTTCGCATATTTGAACAATAATTCCTTATTTTGGTGAATTTAAATTCAGGTTATTCATTGCTCATGTAAAATTATTTTAACATGTAACATTTATAATATTTATTATTTTTAACCTGTAAAACTTATAATATTTTACAGCTTCTGTAATTTTCGACATTATAACTTAGGAAGTAGCGAAGATGAAGTAGCACTAAAAGGTATTCAATCTTATGAAATATTCGTATTTTCGATGAATATTCATAAATGTCTCGAATTTTATCTTTCTGGCATTTCATTAGGATCACAGTTTTCATCGCATCAAAAAGGTTGGAAGAAAAGCCAAATGATTCCAAAACCCCATTTATAGCCACCATATAATGAAGCGTGAAAAAATAACGAGTTTGGATAAACTGTTCGACGATATCTTTTTTTTATACAATCGAAAATGACTGTTCCATTTCAATGCAGTGAAAATAACGACTTGTATCGTTTTTTGTTCTTCTGCTTTAAAAAGCTTATCGTAACACTGATTTCAAATCGAACGGTTGATATCTCATTTTTGAATAACATCACGCAGGTTTACTTCGGATAGATCTCATTTTGGTATCAATCTAGAACGCGCTATGCATCTTCTGCCCTTCAGAATGCGGGATGAAGTGCACAAAAAAGCCATAAAATAACAAGCATGCTGTGCGTGCCTGGAATTGCCTGTGTTAGAAAAGTTATACGGCGTTATCGCCTTGTCCCTGCTTTAACATGTCGTTGAAACAATACCTTTCGATCGACCCAGCAAAAGCATTCCCAAGATAAACAAAGCTACACGCATTTATAGGCAGGGGGACTGAACAATGGTCAATGAAAACAATGGATAATTTCGAATATCATAAACATGGAATCACCTTTACCATCCTTGACAAATGATAATTAGTGATATAAAAATTAACTTCGTTTATTGGCAACGGTCAATCTTTATCTCAAGGGTAAGAATTGTATGAAGAATAGCTTTGGAAACATGCGCATAGCAATGCCTCTGCGGTTCTGCACGTATAGTTTAAGACGAAATTGCAATTGGCAGGAGAAATTTGACAATTGGTTCAACTGTAATTGATGGTTTGTTAAGCTTTAAATTAACAACCCAAATATTAAATGATCTAAAAGGGCACTTAAAGATGTTAAAATGCTATTCGGTTACCTTTAGATGTTGCTGATAAAGTAAGAAACATTTATGTTTTAAAATAAACAATCAAACATTTCCTAACATATTGTTAACACATCAAAATATGTTGTTGGTAACAAAGGAAAATGTTATTTAACTTTTTGATTAGACTTAAAATAATCAGCAATATCTATCTTATAATGATACATACATTCCTCAACAAATCGATCGTTAAGTGATACTTGATAAGTTAATCTTCAATTATTATGTTCATAATTATTTATAAATTTCATCAAATCGTAATTATAAGCAAACCTTCAATGCAAAAATAATAATTATTTATCAATTACTTTTGTGTTGGCAGTTTATAAAAATCAGCTCGTTATAAGATTGAAATAAAAGCATTTCATTTCATATTTTTGCATTTGCTCCGCGTTTAAATTATACAGAGAAAATTTTAAAAATCTTATCTTCTTTTTCTTTGAGATTAATTTCCCATTCTTTATGTATAAAACATGCAATAATAACCCTACGATAGGTAATAGTAGTAGTAGTATAAATTTCTTGTAGTTATTAATTTTAAAAAAATCACACTGGTTTCAAAGCTTCAATCCTTTTATGGATCTCGGTAATAATTTGTTTTAAAGGAAAATAAATTTTTAAGCAAATAGTTAATTGCCATAATTGTGTCATAGTAGAAATATTTGTATTCTGTTTGCTTAATATATATATATATATCAATTACGAATACGTTTATCAAGCTATAAATATTAAATTATTCCTTAAATGAGGCCTACCTATGCCTCAATAGCCACTACTATTACAGTCACGAAAGCTAATAATTAATGCAAAAGTATATTTACAGACTAACAACTTAGATAACTAATCTATTTGGCGTCATTTAAAACCTAATACAATACTAATTTATTTGCGATTTGTATCATTCAAAAATATTTAATTAATCTATTTATCAATTCTGAGACAATGGGTTTGGCTTACGATAGTGCACAACATAAAGTTAAATATTTACTGACTTTAAAATTAAAACTTCTAACCCATTTAAGAAGTCGTATCTATCGATCGATCGATCGATCTGAACTTAAGGACAAGGACATATTTTTAACAATTTCTCTATAAAAATAAACAAAAATAAAGAATTTGCGATTTTTATTTCTAGAAGGTTCTTTTAACCTCATTATTTATAGAACAATAAATTCTACGATTATAAATATATCATTTTTCTTGCTATTGAAATTTATTTCCGGAATTGTTCACCATTTACTCCGCAATTTTTTTTGATCATTAAATTTCGCTGAACAAATACTCTTTCTAGTCGTCTCAAATAAAAATATAGTATTAATTTCTCTAATAATTCGTAGGCTTTTAGTGTATATTTTAAGCTATAATAATTTGTACATGCAGAAGTACAAAAATATACAAAACATATCTATATAAAGGCTTTTGAAGAAGAATTCATCTTCTTAGAGTACATTTTGCGTATTTAATAATTAAAGTTACATTCTGATCTTTATTTAGTCTATTATTGGGTTTACATTTTGACGAGAGTTTAATTTACTTGAGGAAAGTTCGAACAAATAATGCTTTTTACACTGCTACTTGGTACATTTAAAAACATTTAATTTTAAAAATATTATTAATTAGTTATCATTTGATACTGCAAAATTATTCAAAAAGTCGAATATTGATTTACTGAGTAATTTTGTTCTGTAAGGTATTCATAATCACGTACTTAAGAAAGCAGCCTTTAAAGTTAGGTTCACACATTCTTCGAAGAACTTCGCGTATGGACAACTTCCTATGTATAAGTTGTTTTGAATGCCCCCACACATATATATGTGTGTATGTTATGATTATGATTATACTTCCTCCTACGCACTGGAAAGAGCGCCCCCTGTGGCGTTTGATGAAATGGTCAGTTAAGGACCAACTTTCAACTCGAAGCGGAACTTCACTAAGCGTAATGCTATTTCTGATGTTTCGCTGTGAAGGGGTCGCAAAAATTTTCTTGCCTGTCGCATGTCGCGTCGTCGCCTGTCGCCTCGGTGGGAAGGAGCCTTTAACCTCGAGATTCTTACCCGCGAGGAAGTACAACGCAACCGGTTCTACCGCTGAGAAACGTTTAATTTGTAATCTCTCTCAACCGGAGAGGAAATATATTCAACCTAACTCCCCCTGCGTAATAGTTAGCTTACAGACTCTCACCCAGAGAGGAAGTATATTCCGCGCATCCAGCGCAAACCTGAGTATCGGTTTTCTGCTTAGAAGTGGAATCCTTCCACGAATTTATAATTTTATGTCTTTAAATGTGTTAAATATTGTATATGTTTCGTGTTTGTGCGTGTGTAAATAAAAAGCTGTGAGTTCTCAAATCTGTGTCTCAAGTCTCAATGTATATATAAAGTACAATGTGTACATATATATAATCAAATATCAAATATATAAAAGCTATAAAACAAATGATATTAAGATAAAAGACGGACTTGATACAGCTTGTAGAAAACTTTCTTGCTGAATTATATCAAAATATATATTTGAATTCCATCAGATTGTGAATTTGATCTTTTTTAACAATTTTTTTATCTAACTGAAAAACTGGCATTAAATAAATTTATTTTAATTCATATTTAAACGTTAACTTAATTTGAATTTTTGTATGCTTGTATAACACTTTTAAAATATTTTTGAACGCACGTTATTTAGAAAAAGGCTTACATTTACGAGTATTTGGAAACATATAAAAGAAAATTTCGCTTTAATTATTTACATAGGTTGTAATAAATGTATTACAAGAATTTCCTAGATGTTAAAACTAGAAAACAGATTAAATTAAATTTAATTCGCCCCTAATTTCAGCTTTTTGATTTCCTTAAATATCGTAATATGAGTTAGTATTTGTTTCAAATGAAATAAATAACAACAGATATAAAACGAACAAATAATTTTGAGATATTTTCATTTCAAAAATGATAAAAAAAGCAATACTTTTTAACAATTTTTATCAGGTACCGAACTTTTTTTTATCATTCAAAGATGTTTAAAAATTATTTTTAGCAGCAGGAAATCTTTTACAGAAGAAATAAATAACCTCTGCCAATAAAAAAAACGTTTAGTTTATATAAAATTCAATAACAAATAGAGTTTGTTTCAGTTCTAGTTATAGATTTTGATCACAATCATTTTTATATCAAGTACAACATAAATTATGTTTTAAATATATCTGTACGATGTTGATGCTTTTATTAAAATATAATTAATAAACAAATTAAAAGTAAATTAACAAATTAAAATTTGATGTTTTACGATTTAATTCCTTGTAAAGAATATCGTCTGAAACCATAAAAAAAAAACAATGTGAATAAAATAGCTTCTACTGTTTGAAGACAAAGATAAATAAACATATATTAAATTTATTGTTGTATAAATCTAAAAATGTCAACAAAACTTAAAGTCATAAAAACTAAAATAAAAACAACAGAAAACTATAAACGTCAAAACTATCAAGTTTCCGAATTATTCATGTTTTTCTCTTATTTTAGAATCTAAATTTTATTTTATCTAGCATACAAATGGTTAAAGTGAAAAGACAACCGAATGCATGAATAACAATAAAATGCTATTTATTGATCTTGCATTGTTTTTGACAAAACAGATGTTTATAAGAGTACAGAAATGCACAGCAGATGTATTAGGGAATATAAATCGTCTTGGCTCTTAAAATAATATTTTCTAATTTATTTGAATATCTGAAAGACATGATTTCTTTGTTGAAATAGCGAAATTAAATACAAGAATAGTGATTAAAATCAAACCATAATATTTGATACTTACAGATGTTTTTTTCAGTTTTCCTTTTGAGATTTTGGATTTAAATTAGAAAGTATTAAATATAAATAGAAAGACTTTTTCTTATTTTAATAATTACTTTGGATATCTTAGCTAGTGCTATGATAGCTGGTTAAAAAGGTTTGAGTCATAAAGGTACAGATATTAAATATTTTTTATCATTAAACTGATAAAAATATGACTTCGCTTTTAAATAATTCTTAACGTACAATTTTTGACAGATTATTTTGTTATAATCACAACTTTCACCTTATGTTATCAGATTATTTAAATCGTGAAGATTATTTACTTTCCCCTTTCCATATATTTTCAAGCGTTTTAACGCGCTTTGACAATTTTGTTTGTAGTCTACAATAAGTCTTCATGCCGATAAAATTAAATCTTAAATACAATAAATTTCGTTTTATGATATATTAAAAAGTTTTACAGTGTTATGTCTGTGTATGAATAGAAAAATAAAAAAATTCATGAAAATTGCTTGTAATGGATGAAATAAGAACATAAGAACTCATAGCTTTATTTGCACCCGCACAAACACACACACATACAATTAGAGACATACAATATTTAACACATTTAAAAAGACATTATTATAAATTCGTGGAAGAACTCCACTTCTAAGCCGAAAACCCGAAACTCCGATACGCGAAGAGCGCGCGAAATATACTTCCTCTCCAGATGAGAGTTTGTAAGCCAAGTAATGCGACGGGATGTGCTAAATATATTTTATCTCGGGATGAGAGATTGTAAGCTAAATGTTTCTCACCGAAAGCGCAGATTGCACTGTACTTCCTCTAGGGTGAGTGTGTCGAGATCAACTGATCATTTCTCCCGAACGCCACAGGGTGTAGGAGGAAGCACGGTTTTTCTAGTGTGGGCCAGCTGGGGCTTTTGCCAGTGTGTAAGAGGAAGCATGGTTACATAGATAAATTCAGCATTTCTGATATACTATTCTATAATTTTTCTATGAAGACTCATTGTTCAATGAATACATAAATGCTTATAAAATTAATTTTCATGCTATTGTAGCATTTTAAGTATGACAGTTATATGAATAGCAGAGAAGTTACAAAAGTCGAAAAATTTTCAAACAAAAAAATAACAAAAGTTAAAGATTTTGTTATATGTATAGAAATTTCTATCGACCTTCAATTGTTCAGTTCATAATCATTATTCAAAAAGGGAGCAAATCAATATGTTAATTTTGCCAACTCATTTCTGAATTTAAAAAGGGTTTCCTGTTTTCAAAAGAGACATAGTTAATTAAGTATTGTTCATAAAAGGATATCGTGTCTAGTGTTTATTTCAGAACTTTTTGTTAACCAGCCAATTTTCAACTTTCCAATGCTAGTAACAAATCACATGGGATCAGTTAGAAATGCACACGCCCAGTCTTTTTTAAATTCTGCAATTTTAATTAATAGATAATACTGATATATTTTAAGCCACGCTGTTATCAAAACCATCATGTTCAGAAAGAAATAATAGAGAACTTTCTAAAAGAGAATCTGTCTTTTACGGATCTATGTTATTATTTAAAAATGATAAATCTTCTTCATCATTGGCGCAACAGCCCCATGGTGGGCCAAGACCGTCTGCCTACTAGCAGATTTCAAGACAGATGTTAATTTTTTATGGGGTAGAGTTGTCATCCCTACGCTTAACATTCCTATTAGACCGGGACCTGCGTTTTAAAGTAGATTCCGAACCACTACAAGCATCCATGGCACCACCGGGACTTGAACCGGAAAGTTGCGGCGCCAGAGCGCTAGTCTGCAAACAGTCTGATAAATTTTTAATAAAAATAATTTTTATTTAATAAAGCCTATTCATATGCATTTATAATAGTGCACTTAAAAAGTTTCATGTAAATCAATATTTTTCACTTATTTTTATTTTTTTCATACAAATGATGCCTTTAAAATAAAAAAAAATCCAATTTTATTTCTGTCCAGTTTGAAATGCATATTAGATAGCTTACGATTATTAACAATTATAGAAATGTAAAAGACCATAGGTTAATGTGGTAGACTTGTTCTTCCACAACTGTTATTTTCATAGGAATTCAAGTCTATTATTAATCGATGTGACATTATTCAAAAATGTCAAAGCTTCTATAAGGCAAGTTTTGTTTAACAATGCTTATTCGTTTGTATTGTTGTTGTTAATAGTGAAATATATGATCTTTTAAACAATTTTTATTGTTTCGAATGAAGGCTACCTTTAAATTAAAGAAAAAAATAACATTTAAAAAAGAAAAAAATAACATTAAAAAATAACATTAAACATTTTCTTAAAAAGAAAAAAATAACATTAAATTTTTTTCTTTTCAATCTATAATTAATTGCATAGCTTTCGGGCATAACCTATGGTCTTTCAGAAATGAAAGTCTAACCTATAGTCTCTAGCATAAAGCGGTTAGTACCTCAAGCTCTGCATGAATTCGCAATATTCTTTACGAGAATATGATTATTATATAACACAAACAATGCATAGTAACATATTTAGAATAATTATTGTTATGCCAAATTTTATTTACTATGTTTTATCAAATAACCTAAAATTATTTTTCATAATTATAACATTTTTTTACAAATGTAATTTTCTAAGTACATTAATTTCTAAGGTGTGCATCTAGAGTGTACAAAGACACATCTAGTATATAAATTGCAAGTCATTGCTTACACAAACGAGGGACTGGATGGTTGCTGTAATAACATGTATAAAACATCTCTCATCTATAGTCAGGTTGCCTAGTGAAAGCATCCCGGGATTTTGCTCATACGCCACGCAAATGGAGGGCATTTACCCCTAAAACTCGTGTTCGTGTCAGGCATACATAAATGGAACACGAAGTCCACCGTTGTTAAAATACAAAAAAATGTAATCAGTTTTGATAAATATAAAACGATTGCATATCTGTAATCATTTTATTATAAATATAGTTAATTTTCATTAAATTATTGTTATGTTATTCTACAACCGTGTGTTGAAATTTGTAATTCATAACAAAAGTTTCAATAGTTGAAAAGTTACAAGGAACCCCGTCTTTTATGGTATTATACAGCATATCAAGAGAATAAAATATTATATTTATTTGCATGTCACTAACACTAATATAATTTAAAGGATTTGATTTAATTATTGCAAAGCTTGGTTCATTATGGTATTGATGCTGAGAAAGATAATTTACTGTAACCTTTAATATGAATCGTTAAATAAAGCATGGTATAATATTACTTTTAGAGAATGAAAATTATTATTTCAGTTTAATAAAGCGATTAAAATTAAATAGATAACTGCTAGCTACATTTTTCAGTATTTGATCAGCTTAAATACAATTTAAAATTATTATTAAAACTTTCAGTATTACATCTGAGTTCATTTCCAGTAAATTCTAAAACATAAAAAATATCAGTAATTTGTTGTATAATTTTCTCAGGATTCTGTACAAAAAATATGTGATAATGATGCGTAGAAGGTAAAAGAAAAATACAGTTAAAAATATCTTCTTAATGTTTTCTGCCATGCATGCTTCGCTTGTTAATGCTTATTATAAAATTCCTTGTAGAATAGTATCTCATCTACAATGACGAAAGAATTTTTCTTCTTTTCAGCTCTAATATTAGAGAATTTAATATGAGGAAGATTTGTGACCAAGTTTTAATGAAATAATGTCAAAAAACGTCAAATGTCAAAACGTAAGTTAATATAAAGAATGCTACAAAAATGACAAATGACATGACATAATAATTAGTAAACAAGAAATGTTTTCATAAGTTTAAAGATTATTTAATAAGGGGTATTATTTTCATATTTAAAATAAAAACAAATGTAAGGTAGTAACAAAAGAATTTCTTCCTTACTATATTAAAGGAGGATTCAACGATTTTTTTATTTAAAAATGGCCGCTCTGAAAACTATTTCTTTAATTTTGATGGGAAGCTATAGCTAAAAATTTATATCTGTCGAATGCCTTTTCTGCTTATTTTTCTATATAATTTTTTTCCACTTTGTAAAACAAAGATTGAAATGCTTTAAAGGGGAGACTTTTCTAATCACATATCTCAAAAGAAAATGGCAGAGTAACTGATTCGACAACATTAATTATATATATTTTAACTCAAACTATATAATATCTTTAGTAATTTGTTTGAGTTTGGGTAGGTTCAAAAGTTTTTATAAAAAACCGAATTTTTTTTTTTTTCAAAATCAAAATTTTACATAAAAAGTTTCATTTATCTTAATCATTTAATCCTAATTCGTTTCCCTTAAAATTAGTCACCCTTAACATTAAACTTTGTTTCAGAAACATATTATGAGGATGCTATTCCAAGTTCTATATAAATATATACATAAATATTAAATTTTATTCACATCGAGTTCTAAATAAATTTTATTCACATTAATTTTTATTGCGGAGATCAGTTTTGACTTTTTTAGTACATATATGTTATTAGTTTCAAAAGCAGTATTTTCTCTGCTATTTAGCAGTTCTTAAAGAACGCTCAAAAGACACTGTATATCATATCATACAAAAACTTCTATTTCAAATAGTTTTTATATTACATAAATATAATCAACATTTTATGAATATGTTTATTAAAATAATAAATTTCTTCTTTTCTCTGTTTTCTTGTATTCTATAATAAATTCTAAATATGAACTGCTTTTTTTTATTTTAAGATATACCAACAAATAACAACATTAGAAAGAAATTAAAAAATATGATGCAGGACTTTCTATAAAAAAAGATGAATATTTTCTAAATGCTTTATTTTAAGTATAATTTTCCGTTTATTGCTTTATACAATAAAGTGTGTTTTTTTTTTTTTTTTCATTTACTTAAAATTAGTTTGAAATTTGTTCATGGTATCATAATAGATTTGTTTTATGTAGTGTCCCAATATTTCCCATTTGCCAAATGTCCCAAACTCGTTCATCAAATGTAAAGACATTTTCCTTATTTTTTTAACACTTAAAAAACCTTTTTTAATTTACAAATTATATCATAATTTATTTAATATCAAATACTATTAATCACGCTATTTAATATGCTTATAATAAATTACGATATAGCCTATCTAATTTGCTTATAATAAATTACGATATAGGCTATCTAATTTGCTTATAATAAATTACGATATAGGCTATCTAATTTGCTTATAATAAGTACGATATAGGCTATCTAATTTGCTTATAATAATTACGATATAGGCTATCTAATTTGCTTATAATAAATTACGATATAGGCTATCTAATTTGCTTTTATAATAAAGTACGATATAGGCTATCTAATTTGCTTATAATAAATTACGATATAGGCTATCTAATTTGCTTATAATAATTACGATATAGGCTATCTAATTTGCTTATAATAAATTACGATATAGGCTATCTAATTTGCTTATAATAAATTACGATATAGGCTATCTAATTTGCTTATAATAAATTACGATATAGGCTATCTAATTTGCTTATAATAAATTACGATATAGGCTATCTAATTTGCTTATAATAAATTACGATATAGGCTATCTAATTTGCTTATAATAATTACGATATAGGCTGTCTAATTTGCTTATAATAAATTACGATATAGGCTATCTAATTTGCTTATAATAAATTACGATATAGGCTATCTAATTTGCTTATAATAAATTACGATATAGGCTATCTAATTTGCTTATAATAAATTACGATATAGGCTATCTAATTTGCTTGTAATAAATTACGATATAGGCTATCTAATTTGCTTATAATAAATTACGATATGAGGCTATTTAATATGCTCATAATAAATTAAATTGGTTTAATTGTATATTTAATCCGAAAATATTTGCAATCTCATTCAACAAGTGGGAGTTTCAGAAAAACCACAAAGAACCCTAACATTGTTCAACGACTTAAAATTCAATAATTGGTTCCATGAATGATGTCATTTCATCATTCTTCCTGACGAGATGTGGGAGACAAGACTTGTGGTGTGACTTTGCTTTCATTTGTTGAAGGTCGTGACATGCAGAACATCCTGCTTTTCGGGTGGCTTTGAAAAGAAACAATGGAAACTGTACACCACTGGCTGATGAGATAGACAGTGAAGGAGGAAAAAAGAACTGAAACTGCCGTTACAGCAGTGCTTTCTAGGGTTGCAGGTGTGAGTGGTATTAAGGTAGAGTGCGTGAGCAAAAGGTTAAATAGTTGCCAGACTGTTGTTGTTTTTACCTTCAGTATTGACATTCGGAGTTGATGCCTTAACAAAGGCTTGCAACAATGAAATAGTGAGATTGGAAATTTTTGAATTCCACAAGGAAAAAAAAATTTTTAGATAATAATAAAAATGTTAAAAAAATAAAATGTTAAAATAAAAATTATAAAAAATGAAACGTTAAAATAAAAATTAAAAAAAAAAAAAAAACGTATAAAATAAAAAATGATAAAAAAAAAAAATTATAAAATAAAAATTATAAAAATAAAAATATATCATTAAAAAAAAAAAAATTAAAAAATAAAATGATAAAAAATTAAAATGAAAAAAAACTAAAAATTGAAATTAAAATGAATATTTCTATCATTTATTTATTTGCTCAAATATATTTTACGTCTCACAAAAAAAACTTATTTTTTTACAAAGGTAAAAAAAAAAATACCATAATTTAAATTTAGTAATACTATAACTTAATTTTACAATTTAAAAGAGATGTAAGATATAAAAATATAATGTAAATCTCTGTATTATTCTTTTAGTTATCCATTAAATAATATTTTTCAGACAAACATGTTAAAAATAGTAGAGAACAAATTTTCCTTCTCAGCCTACTCTAAAAAAAAAGTCTGGCTGCTTCATTTTGATGCCAGTGATTATCAGTCCTTATGTGTCTCATTTCGTAGAAAGATACACGACATTAAAACTTAAATGCTTTGATTTAAAAAAAACATTTTTAAATTTTCAATGGATACAGTTTTAGCATCCTTATTTATTCAGTTTTAGCATCCATATTTTATTTCATCCTTAAATATTTATACTAATCAAATTATAATGCAATTATAGTTCATATTACTTCATAGCAGTTTCTTTCATAATTTAGCGAAACAGTAAAAGATAAAAGAAAATGAACGAGAAATCTAGAGAACTTTTTTTATGAAAATAAAAATTAGTATTTCATTTAAAAAATAATAAATAAAAATTAAAATGAATATTTCCAGCATTAATTTATTTATTCAAAATATTTTACGACTCAGGAAAAAAAAATTATTATTTTTTTTTTTGCAAAAAAAGTTAAAAAATCGTAATCATACATTTAAAAAAAGATGAAAGTAATAAAATAAAATTTAGATCTCTGTATTATACTTTTCGTTATCCCATTAAATGAAATTATTTCCAGGCAAACACGTTAAAAATAGTAAAGTACAAATTTTCCTTCCAAGATTACTCTAAAAAAAGTATGGCATATTTTTTGATGCCTCTTATAAACGATTATTAGAATGCTTATGTATCGCATTTCGTAGACGGATACATGAGATTAAAAACTTAAGTACTTTGTTTTCATGAAAATATTTTTAAATTTTACAGTGGGTACAGTCTTACAGGGGGGTATTATAGCATCCTTAAATATTTAGAGCTAATCAAATTTTAATGTAATTGCAGTTAACATTACTTTATAGCAGTTTCAGTTATAATTTAGTGAAACTGTAAAAGATAAAAAGGAAAATAATGAGAAATCTGCAACATTTTATGAACCATCAAACCTTAAAATTATTGAAAAATGTAATATATTAATGCAAAAAAAAAAAAAAAAAAAAAAAAAAAAAAAAAAAAATTTAAGCTTTATTGAAGTAAAAGGTATAAATGAAATATTTTTAATTTTTAATGAAATCTGCATTTTGAAAATCCATTTGTGAAAAAAAACACTGAATTATTAAAAAACCGAGTATGTAAATGCAAGAAGTCAACTTCCTTTAGTTACATTTTCAAAAATTAAGCTGAATGAATCTCTTTCAATAACAACCCAAACCTATATCCATTTAAAAAATGAATTCGACTTCTTTTGAGAATAGCATTTAATATAAAAAAAATTGTATTACAATGAACTATACAGCAATTTAAACAATAGTTTCTATTTATCAAAAAATCATATTTAAAGACTCCTGAAGTATTAATTACCATGTGATGGACAATTAAATTATCATGAGATAATGTTTCATATAAATAGGCGGATTAAAGACAAGATTCAACATTTCACAGTATATATTGTATGCAAAAGAGGAGTTTGTATAACCCTCAGTCTATGGTAAGTCACAACATGCATTTGCATGCGAGAAAGAACCTCCTGGTGCACGTTCGGCAGTATTATTGGCATCACGTTCTCACAGACAGTAACTAAGTGTTAGAAGTCATAGATCTTGAGGACCTCACTATGTACATCTTCTGCTAGTGAAGGAAAATCGTGAGATACTCGTGTAGATTGCAGTACGTGACCACCATAACCGCGTTACAGACATCATTTGCATATAAAACAACACACCGCTCACATACAATTATTGGCAGAGCGAGTAGTGCTTACTGTCATCTTTTGTTATATCGGTTCCGAGTTATGAATACTAACTTATTAATCAGACTGCTAGTAAGATTTCTAAATTTTTTTTATATGACTTATGATCTGTTTCATTTTAAAATACTTTGATGTTGTAGAGAACTCGTTTGCAACTTATTTCTTAAAAAGTGCAATTTTCGAAGCCAAGTCAGACTTCTACCTTCTGGTGCTCCATCACAACAGAAGCTGCCCTTTACCTTCATCCATGAGTAGATACTCATGGGATGTCCGTCCGCACTGCAGGACACTGAGGATTAAACACAACAACAACACAAAAATGCAATTTTTATAAGAAGGAGGAGATCATTTTCTTGTTACTTTGAACTACTCTAAGGTTCCTTCATTACATTTTACAGAACAATTGTCCTTTTCAACGATGTTTAAAAACTTAGTGTGATAATATGTTACAAAAATAAGTTTAAAGAGAATAGATAATAATAATAAAATTATTAAAGATGCAAATTAATATCCTGTTACATTATATATTACGCTAAGTTTTTAAAGCTTTTTTTACTAAGATCTTAACACTTTTGTTCGAGAATTAAATTGTGATTAAATTAATTAGAACAATCTCCTTTGTTTTTTATTTTATTTATAATTACAAAATTATTTAACATTGTTGGACAATAGAATTGATATTGTACGCGAAATCATAAAGTAACAAAAAATAAAATAAAATTTGCAATATTATTTTTATTACTATTAATCGACTTTAAGAAAGTCCTAAAAAATCCCTTCTTACCTCTTCATTCTTCTTCACAAAACTTTCATCAAAATTTTGGGCTTGTAAGGACTCCATAGAAAATCTGCTTCAGTTATTGAAAGTTATCTGATCACCTTCAAAATAAAAACTGAGGTTATTCCAGCTAACAAATCAATTATTTTCCTATTAATATACACATTTTTAAACAAAAATGAAAATCTTTTTAAAAATTTTATTTTCGAAGAAGAATTAATTTTGATAGTTTCGAAACGTTTTTAAAATTTACATATTAAGCTCTTTATACATGAAAGCTTTAAAGTGTTTATTAATATTTCAAAACAAAGCGTCATTTAAGCATTTGTAACAGAATTTTAAGAAAATTAATAACATGAGACAATTTTTTTTATTGAAGAAGGGATATAATGAAGAAGTGACAAATTAATTATCTCCTAAACAACGTATCAACTATTAAATGAATTAATTTCAATACAAATTTTAATTTTAATTATAAATATTTATTTTTTTTTTTATAAATGTTTTAGAAATAGTTTTTCAAATCCAATTTCATTTGCGTTTATAACTAGAGCTCTGAATAAAATAGGTTTATTTATTGTTTAAAATCGCTTCAGAAATTTAGAGATAATTTAACATAAACTAATTAAAACTTTTGAAAAACAATTTCTCGTCATTATTAAGAAATAAAAATTTGCTAAAAAACAAAAACAAAACAGATATAGCTTTGATTTGAAAATAGAAAGAACACCTTAATTCATTATAAAATTTAATCTAAGAAAAAGATATAAGATTATATCAATTTGATTTTAGACAAAACATTTATTTCTTGAAGAAAATGTATTGATTAAAATTCTTTAAAGAGCAAAAATCAATTTATTAAATTCACGTAATTTGAAATAAATTACTACAGAACAGCCTTGCTTTTTTAATCAACAAAACTCTATTGATTAGTTTTATTCAAAACGATTGCATTATTGTTTTTAAAGTGCTAAAGTTTATTTTATTTCACTTTGGAATGTTTATTCTTGCAAACAAATTAAGATTGATAGTTGATTTAGATTTAAAATTCAAATGTAACTTTATAGATGAAACTTTTAAATATATACATTATTAAATACATTTAAACATTAAATTGGGACTTTCCATGTAACCTGTTTCAATAATCTGTTTTAATTTTTTTTATATTTTCCAAGCCATTTCTGTAAAATGGCGTGGAAAATATAAAAAAATTAAAATAACAAATACTGTAAAAACTGCAATTATGTTTGAAAACTCTTTGGTATTAATTAAAAAAATTATTCATGAAAAAACAGTCGCACAAATTAATGCTCTACTTATTTGCCTATATAACTGTGTAATTCCAAGTATAATAAATGTTTTCGGTGTATGTATTGACTAAAAAATTAAGTGAAACATTCTCAGAATTCGAAGCAATGTGATTATCAAAGAATTTTGATTTTGGATGGAAAAGATAATTAAAACAAATTGTTTTTAATTTGAAATGATTTGAAGAAATAATTGAAATGAAATGTATACCTTTACAACCTAATCCTTAATAAAATTTATAACCTTTGTAATTTTATCAATATTGTCCAACTATTATACAAATACAAAAATTATTAGATAAATTGCTGTTGAAAATGAAAAATATACTAAATATACAATAATCAATAAAAAGCTTAAGTACACTAAACATAATTTAGCGTTAAGTACACTAAACACTAAAAAGTATTTTTTTCTATATACTATAAATTAGCAATTAACAAGTTAATAATACAATGAATATTTAAATCGGAAAATAACATACTCACAACACAGTGCGTAACTATTATCTTTCAGAAGTTTTATCCATAAACAAACATAACGTTTCCGAATGACGTAAGACTAGATAATCTCATTGTAAAGAAAACTTCACCAAGCTATTGCTTACCAACATTGCATCTCAGTGGTATGCAGCCTTGAAGTTAGGGTACACAAAGTGCAAAAAAACCTGAAGAGCAAGCCTGCAAGGACGATGCTTTGGGCACCATGCACTGTATCACTGGAGCACATGTGATCGGATAAAAATATTAAAAACAGAAAATAAAAGAAAGCTTTTTTTCTTCAACTTCCGCACCTGAGAAGTCCGGAATAGCATTTTTGCCCGTAGGAAATTGCAAAAAGGTCAACGAACAGCTCCAACGGTACACTTACTTTACTGATGCCGGCATACCGGTAAAGACGTGTCTTTTGCTGTCAATGGAGAGATGACTTTTTTTTTTTTATTAGTTTTTCATTCGAAGAAGGTCTTCGAAGCGGAAACTGCGTCTAGCCTGTGTTTTACAAACCTATTAGATCTTCTTTTCCTTCGTTGTGTTCCGTTCTGTTGGGTTAACTAATAATAGTCAAGTCTTCTCTTCCATCTAAGTTACTGATTGCATGCTCTGATCAACTGAGTCATTGCAAAATGCTTTCAGAAAAACTTTCTTTTAAATTGCTATTGTGGAAAAGCGGAACATTCAGAAATAAACAACTCCATCACGAATATAATTAGTTTAATTAGCAATGTGAACTTGAAATACCAGGAAAAAAAAAGTATTTATAACAAAATTAAGAAATTCCAGCTAGTTGGCAATGGTTTTGAATTCATGTTAAAAATCGTTAATGTTTTCTTGAAGACATATCTGAAATATTGCTCTGAACTGGAATGGTTCAGCAATTAAGTTTAAGAATTTTTATAGTACCTTAAAACATGGAAATGACATTATATTACTGTATAAATTAATCACATCCATTTTATTTTGTAATAATATTCTTTCACCATTAATGTAAACACATTTTTTTGATTTTATATTTTCAAACTAAATTAAAATTAATTTTCTTATATTTATAGTTAATAAGATTTAAAATGCATTTTATTATTTTCAAGCTTCATGATAAGAATTCTTTCAAATTATAAAATTCTGATAATTTAGAAATAGAACATCAGGTATATATTTCAGTCATTTTATTACCATTTTTAAAAAAGACAACATGTTCTAATATGAAGAAAGTTTAAAATCATGATGGAGGTTCTGACAAGGAGATTGCTTATTTTTAAAGATTTTACATGATATGCCTTTTCTTTAAAATAGGCATGCTATCTTGATAAATTGATTCCTCTGATTCTAACTCTCCCTAAATTAAACAAAAATTGTAATCCTTTAAATATGTTTCAATTATTTTATTACTATTTCTTGAAAAAGACAACATATTCTTACATGTTGAAAGTTTAAAATCATGAGGGATCAGTGCTTAGGTACAGGAAATACTGACAAGGATCTTGGTGGGGTTTTTTTGTTTTGTTTTTCAGAAGATTTTACATGTTGCGCCGTTCTTTAAAGTAATCATGCTATCTTGATAAATAGTGAATCCTCTAGATTCTAACACTCAATTAAATTAAACAGAAATTGTATTCCTTTAAAAGAATTGTCAACATATCAGAATTTCTATTAACTAATGCCTAAGGAACAAGCACGTGAATGATTGATAATTTAAATTTTAAATAGTATTCTAAACGATAATAAATGATTAATGCCGAAAATGCTGGTGAATGCGGAAAGTATTCTCACGAAACAAGTTTTCTATCTATTTTACTACCAGTGAATAGAATTATAAATGATTCTAACGGTTAGATGTAAATAATTTAAATATTCCCTACAACAGAGATTGCAGAGCTACTCGTTTAAGTTAAAGTTATTTAGTTAAGTTAAAGTTAATAGTAAAGTTATTTAGTATTTAATTTATAAAATTAAATTCACAGATAATGGTTTTACTACTAGAAATAATTTGAGGATTTTATTTTATTTATAATAAACCTCGTAATAACAATTGATGACACATGTACAAATCTAAATATCAGATTACTATCGAACTTCACAATATATAATCTTTTGACATTATACTTATTCTAAATGATTAATGTTTGGGAAACAATCTATATATACTCGTATATTATTGAGTCCTTTTTATGTATTGTTGTCATGCATTAATGCTACTTTACATAGATGTAATTTTATAGCATGAAAATGCAATGCATTAAAAAATATTTGAATTTTGCATTCAGACAAAGTAAAGATTATTAGATTCTGGTAAAGATTTAATCACAGACTATCATAAAATGGAAAGAGAAGCTTCTGTGACCTTTAAAAGTTGGAAATTTAATCAGTAGAGGCCCTTATTGTATGCAAATATTGATGATGACACATCAGCATTGTGTTATGTAAAGCTAGATGGTCAATATGTTTATCTAAACAAAGTAAACTGTCTAAAATAAAAGAAAAAGCAGTTGCTTTATTCCATAAAGGTCGTATCAAAAGAAAGAAATTTAAATTAGCTCTTAAGATAAAATTTCATCTAAGATATCTTTATTAATGTACGTCAATGTACAATCAAGTATCCATGTACATTCAAAATAAGCTAAAAATATATCAAGAAAACATGATTAATTAAAAATAATTAAACAACTCTTACTTATAAAAAACAATTTTATAGCAATAGTTATTGTTTAGAATTTAAACATAAGCTAAATTTTCTAGATCAATGGATAAACAACAATAAGAACAAGAACCATTAAGAAATTAAAAATGCAACTTAAAAAATACAAGGAAAGAAATTAAATGAATACTATCAAAACCGGAAAATATATTTATAATATAAGGCAATTATCATTTGGACGAATACTTAACACGTATATAAAAACATTAAAAAAATCCACGTTATTCGCTTTAAATGAGAAACTAAAAACCAGCAATGGTAGTTTAGCTTTGTATTCTGTGAATGTATTCTATTAATGGAGTTTTCTGTCATCATTAATTCTGCTTTGTATTAGATTTGTATTCTTCTTTGTATTTGTGGAAGTGAATGAATTAAAAAATTCTGGGAAAAAAAGAGCTAAATGATAAAAAATTAATGCGTTCCTTTGTATAATTTCTATATGTAGTTAAGTTTTGCTGCTGAATACGTAACTAAAATAAATGGCATTGATTGTTGCCAGTTGCAAGACTATTGAATACAGATTTTACTCCTAACGGAGAAAAGTAAGGACCAGAAAATAAAACTGTAAGAACATTTAATTCAAAAATATCCACCGTTATTGATTTAGTAAGTATTATAAAAAATAAAAATGGGACATCCGTAATCTCGCTCTATCTAGTAAATTATCTTTTCCAATTTCGTGGATAATTTAAACTTTAACTCTCATAAATTTAATAGTGTGTACTTTGTAGTACAGCAAAAATTCTTAAGCAATGACTCCATCCAATTGCTTTGGATAAAAGCACATGCAAGCTATTTCGGCAATTAGTACATAGATAACCTTGCTAACGCATGCGTTATTGATGGTTAATCAATTTGTCTTCCGTATCCATTTTCACTTCTCAAAAATATCTTGTCTTTTAGAGAATTGCAACGAGATTGTAATCAAAGCAACACAAGGCAAAAGTTTTTGAAATCATTCCTAAAGTATCAAAAAACCACAGAATTATATATAGAGAAGTAATTATGTTTACAAATGGTGATGGTCTATTACCAAATAAACCTCAAAAGATTCAACCTCTCAGAGAATGACTTCTGCACCTCTGGAGAAACACTTGAGAACCATTTCACTGTGCAACTACATGTCCTCTTACAGAATCATAGCATCTTAAAATCACTTCTAAGAATTTTTGCATTTAGTGGCACAGAAATATAATTTATGGATCAGATGGAAAATCATGGATCAGATGGAAAATCATCAAATTAATGAACTTTTTTAGAAAAAGGAATATTTTATCATCCCAAGAAACCATTACCCTTGAAATACAAATTGAACTCTCTGCACCTATTCTATCATGTATCAATGTAATGTTTAATTCTTCATAGAATGAAAAACCGTCATAATATCGTATATCTCATGCCATACTTTTTTTCACAGGTTTATCACTATTAATTATTTCTTCTGCATTGAATACTTCCCCTTTCATTTATGTTAGTTTTGTGGATTGTTACTGTTAGTTACCATAGCCTTTTTTTCTGTATTATATGTATTTCTGTAATTGTAAGTTTTTTTTTCCACCCTCATCTTTCTAATTAGCAAGAGGCTACATAGCCCTGGATACAGGAAGAGTAAAGTAAAATGCCTATTTGTCTCCTATGCATGGGTGCGCTTTCTTGATCTGCTTAAAGATAGATGGTCCACATTCTTGTTGTGCCGAAAGAAAATCAAGATAATTATCAAATAGACATTTTGACTATCGTCAAACATATTACAAAAGCTCATATCATTTGATTTACTACTTTTGTTGTTGTTTCTTATGCCACTTGGAAGACAGCAACATCTAGATCAAGTCCAAGAACCAATGTAGTTCCATGGAAAGAGTGAAAGGGGATGTAGCTTCTGTTATAACGGCGCATCCGTAGGTAGAAGTCTGACTTGACTTCACGACGATGACATTTTACGGGGTAAAGTTGTCAGCCTTACGCCCAACATTCTACAGTCATATTAGACTGGGACCTACGGCTTCCGAACCACTACAAACATCGATGGCACCCGAACCCGAAACCTCTGGCACCGAGCGACAGAGCGCTAGTCAATCGGCCATCAAGCCCCTTTACTACTTTTAATTTTTACTATTTAAGAGGAGTCAGCACTCTCAATATCTTTTTTCCGAGGTGTCTCTACTCAACAAGTTTCTACTTTGTAATCGGCGAGTCATAATTGGACATTTCAATTGTAATTTTAAAAATATTTATGTATATTTATAGACATATCTGCACGTTTATGATATTAAATTTATATTAATAACTATAATCTGTTAATAATGTAATTCTATATATTCTATTAATAATAATAATTCCATTAAGACGACAGTTTATGATCATCTCTCTCATTGTTTTTATAATAGCTGAAAAACAATACTTGGAATTTTTATTGCAATTTTTGTTTAAATCCTAGAAAACAATTTTCTCTTTAGTTTTGTCATTGATAATTTCTTTTACAAATAATTAAATACTAAAAAAATATTAAAAAATAAAGCAAGCTTACTTAAGAATACAATTATGAAATTAAACTGTTTAAATACTTTATTTAATCTAATTACACTTATTCAAACCATGTTTAAGTATTTTACTTCACAAGTAGTACTTGTGAAGTAAACATACACACCGTGTTTGTTACACGAGTCGTAAGTCGATAAGTGCAAAATTTGGTTTGGTTTGTAGCTCTATGGTCATTTTTTGCACACTCTGGGCTAATTAGACTGGGACCTACAGTTTAACGTGGATTCCGAACCACAAACAAACATCCATGACACAGCCAGGATTCAAACCTAAAGCCTGTGATACCAACGGCAAGAGCTCTAGCCAATTGGCCATCAGTGCAAGAGAATGAAATAGTTGCAGTATCTGCTCTCAGAATGAAAGCATTTATTGTGACAGCTTTAATATCATCCTTAATCGACTGTCGAATAGCCTGGCGGATGTTTTCCTTGTTTTTCTCTTGTACAACTCGCAAACATATAGCTTATATCTCTTCAATGACTCTACATTTACTTCTGAATGCATTCCTTATTAAATTACCCACTCCTCCCATCAAGTGATTAGGAGTGTTTTACTAAATAAAATATGAGGGTTCTGATGTGTGATAAAAAAAAAAATTCATTATGTAGTGCAAACAGTCTTTTTTATCGCCCACAATAATGGTAATTTTACGCATATTTTTACAGTAATCTAATTATTACACGAAATTAGTAATTTACTGAAACTTTATCTGAAGATTACCTTTTTTTTTTAACTTAGAAAGATCAAAACAACATATTTGAAAAAAAGAAAAAATTTTCATCTTGAAAAATTGTTTACAGGTGAATTAATAGATATATTATCTATACTTTTATTAACAGATAAAAAAAATGTGATTTAAGAAAATATGTGGGAATAGAAGCCGTGAAGTTCGGAAATTACCTCTATTGTTTATCAAGAAGGAATGTGTTCGGACAAATGAAAAAAAAAAAATAATAAAAAAAAAAAAGTGCGTAAAGGTTTCTTCTGCATAAGTCGGGTCCAACCAGTTTGTTGGTGCTGTAGGCGTCAAAAGAAAAAAAGGTTACAAAAAATGTTACTAAAGAACGAAAGGTATGCAGAAACTTCAAGCAAAAGAAAAAAAAAAAATTTCTTTACTCAGAAGAAATGTTAAATAGACTGAATAAATATTTTCCTTTTAATATTTTTTATTCGAGTTCTTAAATGCGAAGTTTATAATTATATTAATTTTAAAAGGTAAAAAAAGAGCAATTAATTTGTAAGGAGGACAATGTACTCACATCTCGTTTTGTTAATAATTTGCGATTCTAATTTAAACCTTCCTAAATGGACGGTTTAATTTAAACGAAGAAAGAATAAAGATTTACTAGACATATTACATTTCTTTGAAAAGAAATCTTAATAATTCTCTAAATAATTTAAATATCTAAATCTAAATATCTAAATAATTTAAATATCTAAATCTAAATAATTATTTAATAATACAAATATCTAAATCTAAAAATTATCTAAATAATCTAAAGATCTAAATCTAGATAATCTAAATATCTAAATAATTTATCTAAATATCTAAATCTAAATAATTATTTAATAATACAAATATCTAAATCTAAATAATATAAATAATCTAAATATTTATATCTAAATAATCTAAATATCTAAATCTAAATATATAAATAATTTATCTAAACAATCTAAATATCCAAATCTAAATAATATAAATATATAAATAATTTATCTAAATAATCTAAATATCCAAATCTAAATAATTATATAATAATACAAATATATAAATCTAAAAATTATCTAAATCTAAATATCTAAATCTAAATAATAATCTAAATTTAACTATTTATTTAGATAAATATTATTTAGATTATTATTTATTAGATTATTTAAAGTATTTTTATTATTATTATTATATTTATTTGTTCTAATTTTTTTATTATTTAGATTATTTATCTAAATATCTAAATCTAAATAATCTAATCTATTATCTAAATAAAAAAATTTAACATTAGTAATAATTTTTCGATTTTTAAATAGTATTAATGATATGAATCAGATCCATGTTTAACAGCAAGTACATAATTTTTTTATTGTGTTAAATCTATCAATGCATTCTGAATAGTTTACTTACATTCTAAAAATAAACAGGCGTAATTTGCAATCTTTATCTTTCTGTAGAATTTTATAATACGTTAGAAGATAAAAATAAGATACGTTTTATAAGAAGGCATGCTATACGTTTTATAAGAAGGCATGCTATACGTTTTATAAGAAGGCATGCTATACGTTTTATAAGAAGGCATGCTATACGTTTTATAAGAAGGCATGCTATACGTTTTATAAGAAGACATGTTATACGTTTTATAAGAAGGCATGCTATACGTTTTATAAGAAGACATGTTATACGTTTTATAAGACGACATGTTATACGTTTTTATAAGACGGCATGCTATACGTTTTATAAGACGGCATGCTATACGTTTTATAAGAAGACATGCTATACGTTTTATAAGAAGGCATGCTATACGTTTTAAAGTGCGTGAATTAGAAAAAAGATGCATAGTAAAAATATTTTATATTAAAACAAATGCTTCATTATTCACAGCAAAATAATGAAAGCTGTCAAATTTTTAATATCATGCTTCATATTTGATTCAGTGCATTACATAAATAAGGAATCTATTTATATGCAAACGCCTCTTTATTCCATCAACATCCATCATGAGATTCAGAATGAAACCAATTTCTAAATTTAAAAGCCATTTAAGTTAAAATACAGACTACAACATTTGTTAAAAAGGTGCTTAATGCTTACAATCAATCAGCTAATTAGAACGGAACCTACAGCTTAATGTGGATTTCGAACCACTAACAAACATCCATGCCACCGCCAGGATTCGAAAAACTACGGGACACTGAAAATAACTTAGAATCATAGCCACAAGGATATCTATGTGTATATATGTATACGCACTTCTAATTAATACCGGATGAGTCTTCTAAAAGTATATCAGATGATATTAGAATTAACAACGACATACAATCAAACATTTATACCCTATCACATGTCTCCGTAACTAATTAAATAACTTCCCGGCAATACAGTTCATATTGGACCATGTCCTTCTGCCTGGTGGTATATTCCGAAACAGGAGGTGCTTACTTTTTAGGGGGTAGTAGGGTTGTCAGCCCTGTGTAAAACGCTCTACAGTCATAATAAACCGGGACCTATGATTTAAGGGGGATTCCGAGCCATTACAAGTATCTATGGCACAGCCAGGACTCGAAGCCGAAACCTGTGGCACCGAGCGCTAATCACTCGGCCATCAGGCCACCACATGCATCCCAAGCATAGTAAATAACGAAGAAAGTTTTTTTTCTTTCTAATGCAGCTGGCATACACTTAGACAGCTTGGTCTTGGATGCCTTAAGGCAAGCGCTGCACAGACGTTACTCACTTTGCATTACCCAGGGGGCTCGTGTAACTTTGAAGATAAGCCACGGACGCGGAGTAACAATGCCCCCGCAACGCTCTACGAACCTATTAGACCGGGACCTGCAGTTTAAAGTGGATTCCGAACCACTACGAACATCCATGGCACCGCCGGGACTCGAACCCGAAACCTGTTGTACCGAGCGCCAGAGCGCAGTCACTGGCCATTCAGGCCCCACGAAGAAAGTAAAATTGCTTATAAATTTATTTGATAATATTATTTTGTGTTTTGTATTTTTAGTGGATTGATTCATCCTCATTTTGAAAAATCAAAATCAGTATTAGGGTCAATGAGCACGTACAGCTTCTGAGAAACAAGTTGGTCAATGACTGCAATTTTACTCTACATTTTTTTTTAATAAAATTATATGGTTTTGGAACAAAATAAGAATTGCACTTACTTTTTCAAAATATTTTAAGTTCATCAGTAGTGCATTCATTATAACAGTAGAAACAGAATAAACTTTAATGACAATCCATTCTTGTTAGTATAAACATTTATTTTTAATCCTATTTCAATTGAGTTTCTATTTTTGAGTTTTTCTGTTGAGTTATTTTTCTATCATATTTCTATTAATAACAAGCAAACATTTTTTAATATAACATCTTAACAATATAACATCTTTTTTTTTTTTTACATCGAGGCCACGAGTTCTATTAATATTTTTACCACGAACGGAACACAAACGACATTTGAAAGTGATGTCTTCCAAGAAGACATTTAAGAAAGGATATTTTAATGTCAAATAAACACTGATAAAGAGAAAGTTTAAAAAAATCTTAAATACTTTTGAAAATAATTCATTTTTCATTTCATAATGATTTTTCTCATTGCTTTCATTAATTATAAATAATTTATTATAAGCTTATCATTATTTAATCAAATCCAGACCTTATTTAGCATATTTAAGTGATAAGAGTAAAATTACTTAAGTCTTAAATAAAGAAAGGCATTAAATCAGTGTCTTTAAAAATTAGAAGAAACGTTGATTAATTAATAAAAGTTGATTTAGAAATTTTCCAATTGAAAACTGTTTGTTATTACTTAACAAGAAAATCATTCAATATAAATTTTAAGTATGAATTTGGTATTAAAATGCTACACAAATTGAATATTATACCTTTTAAAAATTGATTGATTGAGATTTTGATTTTGTGCAGACTTTGATTAGTACATGAATTATGTTTTTTGATGTTCTTTCTCAAATTTAAAAATACAGAATTAACAATTTTTAATCTAATTTTGTGGACAAGATATAATATATTAAATATGTAGATATGTTACTATTTAGGGGCAAAGAAAGATTCTAATTATAGTCAAATAACTTTTATAAGGAATAAATTTCAGAATCAAGAATATTTAAATCATTTCTGATATGACTCCTCCTTTTTACATATTATAACTATTGCACCAATGAATCGCCTCAATAAATTATATATATTAATTTAATCATACTAAAATATTCATAAAATATATTCGCGATATGAAAAATTGTTATGCTTCTCCAAACGAATTCCATCAAAGCAAAAAGACACAAATATCAGAAAAACCGAAAAAGTTTCTTAGTACTACTGTGTCCAAAAAGTAAGACCAATTCTCAATTTAAAATTTAGGGCTTATGGAATTTCAATTTTTTTCTTTTTTAGGTTGCTGGCACTGTCCTCACATCTGCGTGAAAATTTCACATCAAAATATTCATTAGTGTTTCAGTTACGCTTGGCTTTGTGAGACGCTAAAAGTGATTCCGGTGATTTTTGAAATGTCTGAATTAATTGAGCAAAGAACTTGCATTAAATTTTTGTTTGCGGAAACGTATAGAATGTTGCAGAAAGCATTTGGTGAGCATTTCTATATCGGAAAGAAATGTTTACAAGTGGTATAAGCAGTTCAAAGAAGGCAGAGAATACGTTGAAGACGAAGAGCCCTCTGGTCGACCATCAACCTCAAACGACGAAGCTCACGTCCAAAAATGAAAGATTTGGTGCTTACAAACCGACGATTTACAATTAGATACCTTGCCGATGATGTCCGAATTTCAAAATGATCGGTTAATTCCATTTTGGGCCTCAAAAGCGTCAAATCTCGATTAGTACTGAAAACAATGAATGTGCCAGTTCGCGCTGCATTGATTCTTCGTGACTTTTTCGCCAAAACTGAAACCCATAGCGTTCCACAACCACCGTATTCACACCGTGTGACTTCTGGCTATTCCCTAAACTCAAAAGACCACCCGGGGACACCGTTTTGAGTCGATTGAAGATATTCAATGGGAATCGCAGCTCCTTTTGAAGGCCATCCCTGCCGATGACTTTTAGCATGCTTTGAGGATTGGAAAAAAACGTTGGCATAAGTGCATTGTGTTCGAGGAGATTACTTTGAAGGCTATGAAATAAATTTGGAAGAATAAATAAAGACTTTTGGAAAAAAAATAATTGGTCTTACTTTTTTCGGCACAGTAGTACGTTTTGAGTTCGTAAAATAATTAAATAATTTTTACTACGGTCTTGTTATTAAGTTATTTTTTTATATATAAAAAATATGATTTAGTCGGAAGATATTTGCTAACTTATTTATTATTGTAGTTACTAAATTAAAATGGATTTAATTTTCAATTATGATTAAAAAATTATTATCCAAAGAAGTATGAAATAGAATAAAAGACAATAAATTTGAAGTAAAAATAATTAAAACATTTATTTAAAGCCAAATACTATAGTATTTTCTATATTGAACAATAAATAAAATTATCATCATCTGGTTTTCTTTATTCTTCTTTAACGATATGAACATTAGGCCAATAGATGGCAGCATGGTATGTAATAGTTTTTAAAAATAGTAGATCCACGAAAATAGAGATATTTATTTTGGTACTAAAATTTGCAGCATTCTAGATCGTTTCCTTTATTCGATCATTTTTTTAATTTTGCTTAATTTTAATGTGAATTCATAATTGTTATTATTCACAATTATGAATTGACATTAAAATTAAGTAAAATTAAAGTAAAATATTTTTTGAAATTATTAAATTAGATTGTAAATTAAATTGTAAATGGATTTGTTCATGAATTCAATTGTTTTTAATAGAATTTTTTATTCCTTTTAATTAAAATTTATTTTTAAGATTTTAAAAAATTTATTATTATTGTATTTTTACATAAGGGACTTTCTGTACCATATAGTGTTGCTGTTGGGTATAAAGTTTTATTGCTTTCAGGGAGAATTTTCGAGAGTAACTGTACTGCATTTTCGTGTCGCATGGAAGAAAACTTGGAAAACTTCCATTTGTCAGTCGGACTACCATTATAAGACATTTTATGCATGTTATAATTTACCACCCTGCCAGCGGGAATACGAATTTTTATCATGTTCGTTATATGCATAACTAGTACCAAAAATTAATTACATTCCGATATTTTTTACAAAATTCGTTACAGAAATTACTAATACAAAAATTTTACTCTTTATTTAAATAATGGTTTTTCATTTATATGGAAAATCTATCCTGGAATTTTAAGGTATGACATAACGAAAAAAATAAAAATAATTACAGATTTTCATTTTTTATTCATCTTATCTTCTACAAGTTTCTTAATTGTAAATTAATTTAAAATTCTTAATTTTTGATTATTAATGAATGATAAGATTAATCTAAACTGTTGTGATACAATGATAATGTTTTTAAAACAATGCACTAACTACTTTAACACTCAATACATTAACACTTAATTTTGGAAGTAATTAAATATGGAAATATTATTTGTAAATTCTTATTCGTATTTGAAATTACAAATAACACTTCTGTATTTAAAAATTTGTTTTCCTTCAATTCTTTTAGTTAACTTATAGAATTTTCACTTATGATTTTCAACGATGACATATTTTTAAAAATATTAATAAAATAAATAATTTAAATAATTTTAACAAGTTTCATTAATTTTTTGCACAAATATTAAAAACTAAATGAAGGGAATTAATTTAAATAAAAAAATTCATAACGTTTTTGAATTTATGTTATGATTTGTATCAGGAAATTCGTGTTCAACATAATATACCACGAACATTATCTAACGTGGATTACATTCAAGTTAAACTTTGAGGGTGGAATTAATGCTGTGTAAGAGAAAATCAGGAAAATTCCCATCATTAAGCCAGACTATCCATGCGGGATGATAATCGTTGTTAAGTCTTTTCACAGTAGTTGCAAAAGCATTGTTAACTTGCATTAATTATGGAATTATTCATTATTTTTTTGCATGCATGTACATAGTAATAATGTGGTTTCCTTGTCTTACCGATTGTTATAATGAAATAATATTATTCAAGAAACAGATCTCATCTAGAAGTGCTTATTTAATATTTAGTGTAGATGAAGGAAATATTATTAAAAGCAATAGTTTTTATAGCAATAAAAACAGCATTTTTGGAATTCCATCAGTAACTTACCATTCTTTTTTCTTTAAATAATGTTTATTTATATTCTCTACGCATTAGTCATCTTTTATTAAACTATATGATGCATATCAAATAATAAACGCAAGCGTACTTTTGGATTTATATACAGGGTGTTAATTTGAACAATGATCTCCCATTAAAATAAAATTTTCTATTACTTCATATTTTGAAACTGAAAAAAAAAATTTGCTCCTCCATAGGAAATCTATCAGCTTCAAAAGATTTTATATGAAGAAGCCAAAATACTTTTTCATTTCCGACATATGGGTCCATGAAGAAAGTTGTTTGCTGTAATGAATAAATTCACCTTTTGTGATGGAAGTCGTTGTTAAAATCAAACTTCTGTATTAATATAAATATGGATATCAACCGAAACGTACAACATATTAATTGTATTTTAATAACTTATTAAAAGATCCAAATGTATAACAAAAATTAAACTGAAACGAGAGGAACTTGTTTTTGTTTATTCACTATATCTTTATCTAGCTTGAGTAATGTTAGCCCAGAACTAGTGAATTCTAAAATTCAACTAATGTTGTCAACATACCTAAAAGATTAATTTGATCGCTAATCGCAGAAGTTCCTTGGAATGATAGAATTTTATGATAATATCTTTTATTAGATTCTTCTTCTTCATTGGGGCAACAGCTCCATAGTGGGCGAAGGTCCACCTACTGACAGATTCGAAACATGACACGTTTCTCTTTTACGGGTAGGTTTGTCAGCCCTACGCCCAACAGTCATATTCGACGGGAATCTACGGTTTAAAGTGGATTCCGAACCGCTACAAAATTCATTGCATTGCCGGGACTCGAACCCGAAATCTGCGGCATCCTACGCTCGATCATCAGGCCCCAGTTACTGCGTTTACAATAAATAATTATTTTATCGAAGCGATTTGAACTGAGCAGCTATATTGCAATAATTTTCAAAAGTATTTCAAAGTTTATAGTTTCCTCACTACTTAATACATGCAATCATTAAGATCAATACAGACAGTGTCAAACTACTGAAAGCATTTCTGGACTGACACGAAAAGAAATAAAAAATACATAAAATATTTTTGCCGAAATGATTTTACAGTTGAAAAATATAAACAAAAATAACTGTTTAGTAAGATATTTAATATAGGTAATTAGCTATCATCATAAATAAAATCCTTACCGCTTGGTACTGGAAAAATTATGTCGATTTCTGCAGTTTTTCTGTAAATTGCCACTTTTTCTTCTGCGCCATTAGGATATGAATATTTCAACATTTCAAAATTATTTTTATGTCGCACTCAATATGATCATGAACACAATATACAATAAATGGATTAACTACTTACAAGTTCAAAGTCAAATGCACTGATTTTCAGTCCTGCACTCTATCAACGACATTATGGGAATCCTCCAGTACTGTTTCTGAATCTGTATAGTTCGGTCACATTCCAGCTAAAAAGCAACAAGCGTAGCTTTTTTTTTAATAAACGTAATTTTTAAATCAATCGCAGGGTTTGGATTGTCGCTCTACTGTCCTTTTGAGCATACTTTAGGCTAATTAGACCGGGACCTACAGTTTAAAGTGGATTCCGAACCACTCACAAACATCCTTGCCAGCGTCAGGATTCAAACCTGAAAAGCCTGCGGTATTAAACGCCAAAGCGCTAGCCAATTGGCCATCAGGACGCAACAATCACAGAGTAGAATAAAATCACTTCTTTTCAATCTTTTAAATCTTAAATAGGAATGAACGAACAGAACAGAACATAATAGAATGTGTTGACCTGGTAATCCCCGTTCCAAAATATTTTACCTTACATTTTTGACTAGCACTCTGGCGCTCGGTACCACAGGTTTCGGGTTCGAGTCTCGGCGGTGATGTTTGTAGTGATTCGAATCCACTTTAAACCGTAGGTCCCGGTCCCATTAGGATCGTAGAGCGTTGCGGGGGCATTGTTACTCCCGCGTCCGTGGCTTATCTTCAAGTTAAACGCGCCCCTGGGTAATGCAAATTGAGTAACGTCTGTGCAGCGCTTGCCTTATGGCGTCCAAGACCAAGCTGTCAAGTGTTTGCCAACTGCATTAGATCAACATTCAGAGTGATCTTTATTCACCTAGCGATCGGGTGAGCATTCACAGGTAAAATAACTGTGAACGGAATCTAAGTAAACAAAAACTTAGATTAGCAAAATTTAGGTATAAATTATAATAATAGGTTGGTATACTTTGTGGATTGCTATTTTTTTAGTTGGTCATTTGTTGCTGGTAAATTATGTTAGCAAAGGGCTCGGATTGAGTTGCAGGGCTCTGGGCGTTAACCCCTGAGAGCTCGTGCGTAAAGATGATCCTTCTTCTTCTTCATTGGCGCAACAGCCCCATGGGGGGCCAAGGCTGTCTGCCTAATGGCAAATTTCGATTCATGAGATGCTTTCTTTTTTACTGGATTGGATTGTCTGTCCTAAGCCCAACGCTCAACAGTCATATTAGACAGGGACCTACTGTTTAAAGGGAATTTCAAACCACTACAAACATTCCTGGCACAGTTGGGACTCGAACCTGAAAACCTGTGGTATCGAGCGCTAGGTAAAAATGATCCTGGCCAAAAAAAAACTTTTTTTCCCTAATGCAGCTGGCAAATACTTAGACAGTTGTCTTTTATGTCATAAGCAAAGGCTGCACCGACGTTACTTAATTAGCACTACCCAGGAGGTACTTGTGACTTGAAGATAAGCTCGAATGCGGAGTAACAACACCCCTGCAACGCTCTACGATCGTATTAGACCGGGACCTACTGTTTAAAGTGGAGTCAGAACCACTACAAATATTCATGGCACCGCCGGGACTCGAACGCGAAACCTGTGACACCGAGCACCAAAGCGTTAGTCCGCCATAAAAAAAACTGGAAGAAGTAACTTTCCTTGAAACTGGAATATACAGAGAGAAAAAGCAGAGAACACAGACGAAAACGGCGGATAGAGTCATAATAGTCTAAATTTAAATTCCGAAGCCTTCTTCCGAATCTGAGCCTTTCCTTCGATTCAAAACTATTGAATTTTGTCATATTAAAAAAAAAAACGCGGGCTTACAATCCTATCAACTTTCTGCAAGAAGCCAAAAGCTGTTGCAAATTCTAGTCGAAAACCAAATGGATTTGGCAGATAAATATATCTTATGAATCTTTTTATATCATTTTATTAACATGAAATTAAACAAGTAATATAATTTTTTTTAAAGTCAATTCCTACATTTTTTTTCTCACTATATTGCAGAAAGTCCTTTATAAATAATTTTCATCCATTTTTTTAAGTTTATCTGGCGCCATCTACTGGTAGCAATATGCAACTTAAATCTAAAAAAAAAAAAAAACTATAATTAATTGATTAAATTTAATTACAGAATTAATATTTGAAAAAACTGTAATAACATCAAGTGTCATCCATTACAAATTCAAAAAAAATGTACTTGAACTGAGTGGAGGAATAAAAAGTATTTTATTAACGATTAAAAATTTGAACAAGATATATATATAAGGAGAGTGTGAGCTAATAGAAGGAATTGAAAAAAAAATTAAAGAGTTTGGGTCCACCTGCGGGAGAGCTCAGTTATAATGACAGTTACACAGAATGAAATCAAAAACAAATCATTAAATGCGATACGGTTAATATGTAGCAAAAGAGTGGATAATGAAGAATCACGGAGAGTTAGTAAACAGAAATGTTAAGGCAACGATTAATTATAGAAAAAGTAAAAGCAGTTGTTATAACGAAATGTGGGAACACAAGGTTAACAAGGATCTGCCAATTGCAGTTCAGGAAATCATTAAAACCAAAGCGGGTAGTATTAAAGCAAAAAGGGGTTTACGGAAAAAATCCTTAGACTCACTCGTTATAGTCAGGTTACGAGTCAAGCTTGTTTAACACTTGTTAACACTTGTTAACTTTTAACAAGCTTGTTTTCTTGTTGCTATTGTTATTATTGGGCCTGAATGGCCGAGTGGCTAGTGCTCTGGCGCTCCGTACCACAGGTTTCGGGTTCGAGTCCCGGTGGTGCCATGGATGTTAGTAGTGGTTCGAATCCACTTTAAGCCGTAGGTCCCGGTCTCATATGACTGTTGGCGTAGAGTTGACAACCCTACCCGTAAAAAAGAAAAGCATCTCTCGTCTCGAAATCTGCCAGTAGGTAGACGGCATTGGCCCACACTGGGCTATTGCGCCGATGATGATGATGGTTATTATTTTTTCTTCACATATATTTTCGTATTTGTGTCCGTAGTGCCATCTCTTATTCATTATAAATGTAAAAACATTAATTAATTCAAAAATTTTTTTTTTTTTGTGAAATCTTTCAGCTTACATTGGGTAACATTAATTAATTCAAAATTTGAGTGAGTGAGTAAAAAGGTTGTAGAAATCTTTCAGCTTACATTGGGCAACATTTACAAGAAAAATTGTCGCCTGTACCGCTTAAAATATTACTGATTTATTAATTCATCATCATTGGCGCAACAGTCCCATGGTGGGCGTAGGCCGTCTGCTTACTGGCAGATTTCGAGACAGGAGATAGTTTCTTTTTTCGGGGTTGTGTTGTCAGCCCTATACCCAAAAGCCATATTAGACTAGAGCCTCTGATTTAAAGTGGATTCTGAACTATTACAAACATCCTTGGCCCAGCTGGGATTCGAACCTGAAATCTGGGGCACCGAGCGCTAGTCACCCAGCCAGCATGCCTTCAATTTGTTAATTCAGTAAAGCAAATTTACTTTGAGTAAATGTACAGTCTCAGATATCCACATGTCCTGATCATGGATTTTATAAATAAGCAAAAATAATGTTGCATATTAATTTTCTTTCAATTGAACAGGCCAAATAGTTTTAATTACAGAAATAAATGTAAATGCAGGTTGATATTAAAATAAAATAAAAAACTCATTAATTTCATTATATTAAAAAATCTCCATGTAATTAAGAGTTTCAAAAAGTAAATACAATGGATAAATAACAAAATCAAATTTTTAAAGATATTCACAATTTAATTCACGCTATATACTCTTATTATAAAAAGCAATTTTATACCATGTATTTGTATAAATAATTATTATGTAGGATAATTATTTGCTTACAGCTTCACTCTGTATACCTAACCATGGTTTGACGGTGAGAGTCGCAAGAGCTCAGGAAAGTATTTTTGGAGCAAGAGTTAGGAGTTTAGAGCCAATCCTGATGGGCGAATGATGGCCTGATGGTGCTTGGTGGTACAGGTTTCAGTGTTCGAGTCCCGGAGGTGCCATGGATGTTTGTAGTGGTTCGAATCCACTTTAACCCGTAGGTTCCGATCTAATATGACTACATCATACCACATCACTGTACCTAGAGCTGAGTTGCCCCAATACAGTTTGGGAATGATTTGGGTGAAGTTGAATGGGCACACGATGGAGGCTGGAAAATTTCGCAAAATTCCCTTTGGAGGTACAGAAGCTGAACAACGAGGAAAATTTTTATAAAAACAGAACAGAATATCAAAAAATAAATAAATAAATGTAAAAAAAGAGGGTGATATGGAATTCGAGAATATATAAAATATATAAATACATTAGGTAAATTGTTAGAAAAATGTAAAAGCGACGTCATACAATAAATACTACATTGGAGAAATACAAATCAGAGACCTGAAAGAATATTCATCAAAGCAATTGTTATACAAATTAGAAAAGATCTAATATGACTGTTGGGCGTAGGCCTGTGCAACTCTGCCCGTAAAAAAAAAGAAAACATCTCCTGTCTCGAAATCTACCAGTAGGCAGACAGCCTTGGCCCACCATGGGGCTGTTGCACCAATGAAGAAGAGCTTAGGAGGATAATATTGTTTTACTTTCTATCTAAGTTTGAAGAAGAGCTTAGGAAATAACATTGTTTCACTTTCTATCAACGTTTAAACAATGTCGTTTAAAAAAGGTAAACAGACGTGTACTTGCATGTGCCAGCATGCTTTTCCATTAACATGCTGATTTCATGAAAGTTATCCTGGTTTTCTTACATATAACACAAATATGGACCAATTCTTACAACCTCCAGAAAAGCATATTCACTTACGGAGGACATAAAGTTTTAGCAACAGCCTAATAAAGATATTTGTTGTTGTTGTGACTAATCCTCAATGTCCTGCAGCGCGGGACGGACATCCCATGAGTGATCTAGTCATGGATGGAGGGGAAAGGAGCAGCTTCTGTTGTGATGTAGACCCCGTAGGTAGAAATCTGACTTTTGCTCCGTGATGCTCTTACCGGGATATGAGACCGGGACCTGTGGCTTAAAGTGAATTCCGAACCACTACAAACATCTATGGCACCTCTGGGACTCGAACCCGAAACCTGTGGTACCCAGTGCCAGAGCGCTAGCCACTCGACCATTCAGGTCCAATCAAGACATGAAATACATTTTTGCATTTCGATTTTGAAATTATGCTTAAAAAATTAGTAAATAAAATTAACATTTAAAAATAATTTATTCATTAACAATTCAATGTACGATAGATAAATTTGTTGAATATTCTCTACTTCTCTTTCCATTTATTATTTTTTTTTTTTTTTTTGGATTAGATGGATTTTTTTTCATTTGAACAGGCCAAATAGTTTTAATCACCGAAATAATTGTAAATGTAGCCTGATATTAAAATAAAATAAAAAACTCATTAATTTCTAACTCATTAATTCATTAATAATGATCTTCATCGGAAAATTAAAATTTTTTATATTTTTAATTGAATTTTATCTTAATTTTCAAAGTAGTATTTCATTTTACTAATTATTTCATTCCAAACAGAAAAGATTTGAGATATAGAATGCAAATATTATATTTTTAGTCTTAAAAATTAAAAAATGTTTTCTTAAAAACCGGCAAAATTCATTAAATTTGAAAACTTTTCATATAGAGCATTTTAATTTATTCTTGTTTGGGTTGGGCGTAAAAATTTTAAGTTTTGAAAGCTTTTCAATTATTATGATTGATACGGTAGCCTATATTCAAATCACAATATCATTATATATATATTAATTATTTTAATAATGGTTTAGTATTAATTATAAAAACTTTCTGTTTTAAAAATGAAGATTTTTTCTCGTAATACTTCAATATAGTTCCATTGCAGAAGTCCATCTTTCAAGATTATCTACATTAAATTAATACCTGATAAGTAAAAACATAGAAAAATTTGAAGAGTTTAGGAAAAAAATTTAATTTATTGAATACAAATGTTTATTAATAATGGTAGTATAGGTACGGACAAGGAAAAATGCACTCAAAAAAATTTTTTTCAATTATCGTTCATTCACACTGGAATATTAAAGGCGTTCAACAACATATAAATACTTATGTTATGTTACGCGATAATACTTATATTAAATTAAAAAAATTAAATTACATTAAAAAATCAAATTACATTAAAAAAACAAATTAAATTAAAAATAAATTAAATTAAAAAATTAAATTGTTATGCTAAGTTAAAATTTTAAATACTTATGTTATGTTACGACAGTAAAAATCACTTTTAATGTCAGTATCTTTTAAGATTATCTACGTTAATACCTGGTAAGTAAAAATCTGGAAACATTTAAAGAGTTTAGGAAAAAAAATGTAATTTATTGAATACAAATACTTATTAATAATGGCAGTATAGGGACGGGCAAGGAAATATGCACTCAAAAAAATTTTTTTTTTTTCAATTATCGTTCATTCACACTGGAATATTAAAGGCGTTGAACAACATATAGTACAAATACTTATGTCATGTTACGAGATAATACTTATATTAAATTAAAAATTACAATTAAATTAAAAATCAAATAAAATTTAAATTAAATTAAAAATAAATTAAAATAAAAAATTAAATTTTTATGCTAAATTAAAATGTTAAATACTTATGTTATGTTACGACAGTAAAAAACACTTTTAATATCATAATTTTACCAGAAAGTGATATTCATTACAGTCTATAACAAAAACAAGTCAGTGACCACAACAAGCGAGTACGAATTAATTCTAAAACACAGCTGCCATTAGGACTGAATATTACTTCGCGAGAATAAAATTTTCAAATTATCGCAGTGTTGATTTAAACACGACTAGAAACTAAATAACCACAATATTTTACTTGGTTTGGTTTGCCACTCTACAGTCTTTTTTTTTTTTTTTTTTTAACGTTGAGGCTAATTAGGCATTAGACCGAGACCTACAATTTAAAGTTGATTCCGAACAACTAACAAACATCCAGGATTTAGAACCTGAAGCCTGAGTCATATTTTGGAGCATTATTATTATTAGAAGCATCATTCATTATTTTATTATTACAGAAATTTTGAAATAAATATGATTCTCCAGTATAGTATTAGAGAATGCCAACTCTAATAATGTTATTAGATGTGTCACATGTATGTAAGGCTTAGTAAAAGTCTGGAAATGTTTCAAGAGTTTAGGAAAAAATGTAATTTATTAATTCCAAATGCTTGTTAAAAATGGCAGCATTAGGATGGGCAAGGAAAGATGCATTCAAAAAAATTTTTTTTTAATTATTGTTCAGTGACACTGGAATATTAAAGGCATTCAACAATACACAATTGAGTACAAAAATTACTTAAATCTCATAATTGTACTAGAAAGTGATATCTATTGCAGTCTATAACAAAAACAAGTCAGTAACCAAAGAGACAACAAGCGAATGCGACTTAACTCTAAAGAGCAGCATGCCATTAGGACTGAATATTATTTTGCGCGAATAAAATTTTCAAAATTCTAGCAGTGTTGATTTAAAACACGACTAGAAACTAAAATATACCACAGTAATGATTATAATTTGCTTGGTTTGGTTTGGTTTGTCGCTGTACGGTGGAAAAATCTGGTGAATCTGGAAAAGTTTCAAGAGTTTAAGAAAAAAAAAATATAATTTATTGAATACAAAAAGCTTATTAATAATGACAGCGTAGAGATGGTTTGGTCTGTCGCTCTACGGTCATTTTGTGCACACTTTAGGCTAATTAGACCGGGACCTACAATTTAACATGGATTCCGAACTACTACAAACATCCATGGCACCGCTGGGACTCGAACCCGAAACCTGTGGTACCCAGTGCCAGAGCGCTAGCCACTCGACCATTCAGGTCCCATCATGTTATGAAATACATTTTTGCATTTCGATTTTAAAATTATGCTTACAAATTAGTAAATGAAATTAACATTTAGAAAAATAATTCATTAACAAATCAATGTACGATAGATAGATTTGTTGAATATTCTCTATTTCGCTTTCTATTTCCATTTATGTTTTTTTTTTGGATTAAATAGATTTTTTCATTTGAACACGCCAAATAGTTTTAATCACCGACATAATTGTAAATGTAGCCTGATATTAAATAAAATAGAAAACTCATTAATTTCTAACTCATTAATTCATTAATTATCTTCATCGGAAAATTAAAATTTTTTATATTTTTAATTGAATTTTATCTTAATTTTCAAAGTAGTATTTCATTTAACTAATTTTTAATCTTAAACAGAAAAGATTTGAGATATAGAATGCAAATATTATATTTTTTAGTCTTAAAAATTAAAAATTAATCTTTTCTTAAAATCCAGCAAAAATTTATAAATTTGAAAACTTTTCATATAGATTTTATTTTTAATTTAATTTATTTATTAATTTAATTTAATTTATTCTTGTTTGGGTTGATGTAAAAATTGTAAATTTTGAAAACCTTTCAGTTATTATGATCGATACGGTAACCTATATTCAAATCACAATATTATTTTATATATATTAATCAATTTAATAATCACTTAATATTAATTATAAAACTTTTCATATTTATGAAAAAAAAAAAACTTTTCTCATAATACTTCAATATAGTTTCATTGTAGCAGTATCTTTTAAGATTATCTACGTTAATACCTGGTAAGTTAAAATTTGGAAACATTTAAAGAGTTTAGGAAAAAAAAATGTAATTTATTGAATACAAATGCTTATTAATAATGGCAGTATAGGGACGGGCAAGGAAATATGCACTCAAAAAAAAATTTTTTTCAATTATCGTTCATTCACACTGGAATATTAAAGGCGTTGAACAACATGTAGTACAAATACTTATGTCATGTTACGAGATAATACATATATTAAATTAAAATTACAATTAAATTAAAAATCAAATAAAATTTAAATTAAATTAAAAATAAATTAAATTAAAAATTAAATTCTTATGCTAAATTAAAATGTTAAATACTTATGTTATGTTACGACAGTAAAAAACACTTTTAATATCATAATTTTACCAGAGAGTGATATCCATTACAGTCTATAACAAAAACAAGTCAGTGACTACGAGACAACAAGCGAGTGCAACTTAATTCTAAAACACAGCATGACATTAGGATTGAATATTACTTCACGAGAATATAATTTCCAAATTCTCGCACTGTTGATTTAAAAACTACTAGAAACTAAGTAACCACAATATTTTGCTTGGTTTGGTTAGGTTTGCCACTCTACAGTCATTTTTTTAACACTGGGCTAATTAGGCATTAGACAGGAACCTACAATTTAAAGTTGATTCCGAGCAACTAACAAGCATACAGGATTCGAACCTGAAGTCTGAGTCATATTTTGGAGCATTATTATTAGCATATTATTCATTATTTTATTATTACAGAAAGTTTGAAATAAATATGTCTCTACAGGAGTATGGCATTAGTAATGGCACATGTATGTAATGCGTAGGAAAAGTTCTGTAAAAATTTCAAGAGTTTAGGAAAAAATGTAATTTATTAATTATAAATGCTTGTTAAAAATGGCAGCATAAGGATGGGCAAGGAAAGATGCACTCAAAAAAATTTTTTTTTATTTATCGTTCAGGGACACTGGAATATTAAAGGGCTTCAACAACATACAATGGACCCTAAAAATTACTTATAATGCCATAATTTTACTAGAAAGTGATATCCATTACAGTCTATAACAAAAACAAGTCAGTGACCACGAGACAACAAGCGAGTTTGCGACTTAATTCTAAAAAAGCAGCATGACGTTAAAACTTCCAAACCTGGCACTGTTGATTTAAAACACGACTGTTGATTGTATCAACAGTCGCGGCACTGGCACTGTTGATTTAAAATAACCACAGTAGGGGTCATATTTTGCTTGGTTTGGCTTAGTTTGATTTGGTTGTACGGTTATTTTTTTACGGAAAAATCTGGTCAACCTGGAAAAGTTTCAAAAGTTTAAAAAAAAAAAGTAATTTATTGAATACAAAGGCTTATTAATAATAGCAGCATAGAGATGGGCAAGGAAAGATACATTAAATTTTTTTTAATGAACGTTCAGTGACGCTTTAATATTAAAGGCATTCAGTAACATACAATGTGGAATAAAAATTACTTTTAAAGTTATAATTGTACTAGAAAATTATACCCATTACAGTCTATAACTAAAACAAGCGAGTGACAACGAAGCAACAAGTGAGTGACAACGACACAACAAGCCAGTGACAACGAGACAACAAACGAGATTGCAGACAACAAACGAATTAACTCTAAAAAGCAACATGACATTATTAGGATTGAATATTACTTCGCACTAATAAAATTTTTAAATTCTGGCACTGTTAATTTAAAACACGACTAGAAACTAAAATACACCTTAGCACTGGTCATATTTTGCTTGGTTTAGTTTGTCACACTACAGTAATTTTTTTTTTTTTTGAACACTGGGGCTAATTAAACATTAGACCGGGACCTGCAATTTAAAGTGGATTCCAAACCACTAACAAACATCCATGCCCCAAAACCTCCATTCCCTTTTGGAGCATTATTATTAGCAGCATTATTCATTATTTTATTATTACAAAAAGTTGGAAATAAATATGACTGTACAGGTATAGCATTAGAGAATGGTACAACTCTAATAATGTCACTTTTATGTAGTACTTGAATTACATAAAAGTTTAAAAGTTTACACAGTTTTGTCACCTTTTGAGACAAAAATGTTGTTTGCTAAGAAAGATCAAATAACACTTGAACTATGAGTAATAAAGTGTTATTTGGTCTTTATCCATGTTTCCGAACCATTATAAAGTTTCCCAACCATTTATTTAGCAAGTTGTTTTCAAAAATAAAATAAAAACACTATATAATGAATAATAGTTAATTAAACCTACTCGAAACTGAGACTTTTAAAAGTAAATTAGTTGCACGTTCTAACTAATTAGCCTATTTGAGACCATTGTGAGATCTTAAATTTTTATGCAACGAAAACAATTTGCAATAAAAATTAGAGTTTCGAATTCAATTTCTAAGAACACAAACCTTGCGCAACATAAGGCGTATGCCGTACAATAAATGAAGCTAATGAAGCTGAATAATTAAGCTGAATTTGCATTTTATGGCGTTCATTAGCTGTCTTTTATAAGCTCTACTAGTCTCAGAAGCTGTGACAGCATAGATAAAAAATATTCTCTGAAAATGATCTTTCGCTTTTTAGAAGAACAAAAATGATCATTAGAATTTATTTCCATTCTATAAATTTTTGTCATGATCAGAATTTTCTACAAAGAATTGTTTAGCTATTTGTTATTCAAATATAATATTATTTTTATCAGTAATAAATTAGTTAACATTCTCCCTTGATATTATTTTAAAAAGTTGTGTACAACTTTTTAAAATCCACAGGGTACTTGACATTTCATTGTCTTTATTAACATATATGCCTGTCATAGATTATTACGCCATCTATCGATGATTATTTTAACGAATTGTTTTTTTTTCTTTTAACCAAAATTGCAATACCAGCAATGCCGATCAGTCAATTGCATTTGAATTAAATAATTTTTTTACTTTTAGGAACGTTAAAGATTTTTACATTTATTTATATTTATATAAATAATATGACTTTCAGTAATTTCAAAAGTATTCTTTTTAGAATAATTAACCTTTTTAGTTGCTGTAAGAATACGATCAAACATCTTCCATAAATACTAATTTTAATAAAATTCAAATATTTTATTCATTTAATATCGATTCATATTCAATTTAGGGCAAATAATAATTATTTTTTATATGACTAAAATATTTTTTGTTGTCTTATAACACATTTTAATTTAATTATAGAGTTGATTGTTATGGAAATGAATAAATATACAATAGCTTACAATTATTAAATTTTAAAATATATATAATCTCCTTAACTACAAATTTGATAAAACGCAAACTATTGTTTGAAATAATTCACATTTTATTGATTTAATATGATTAATACTCAATTTAATGCAAATAACAATTTTTTTTTTTATATAACTAAATTTTTTTTTTTTGCTTTATAACACATATTAATTTAATTTAAATTATTAAAATGAATATGCAATAAGCTTCCAATTATTAAATTTTAAAATATATATAATCTCATTAACTAGAAATTTGATAAAACTATTATTTTGCAAACTTTAATATTAATTAATATTCAATATAATTCAATTAGTAAATTTTTTATATAACTGAAATATTTTTGTCTTATCACGCATAATTTAATTATAGAGTTGTTTGTTATTAAAAAATGAATAAATATGCAAATTTGCTCATTGATTTAATAGCTTAACGACAAATTTGATACAACGCAAACTATTGTTTGAAAAATTTACAAGTCAGTTTTTAAAGTCAGCTGTGGTGATTTTGTGGTTTCGTATATCAATGTGTGATAATTAAGGACTGCCGCAGACCTTTGTGAAATAGATTCATCGTATACTTGTGAACTCTGAAAATCTTCGACCTTGAAGAGAACTGCACTTGTGAATCAATAAATATTAATACATTTATAATGTTACACAGCAAGATATAATGTTGATTATTTGGAAGACTATAATTTCCTATTCTATAATGTTCACTATTAATAAAATCATCAATTTGATAAAATTATATTTTTCAAAGGAGATTACAATTTAATAATCTTGTAAACTTCAATTTAATTATTTGTAATTTTCAAAATTAAAAACAATCCTATCTAAAATCAAAAACTATTATTGATACATAAGTAGAGAAAAATTGTAAAAAGTTTATTTTGGCTTGTTCACATTTCTTTTAGTTTTCTGACATTTCTTTCAAGTGCAATATTTTTACCCAGATATTGACCAGCTATTCTCAATTTCTATATATTGACCTTTATAATTTGAAATACTATAAGGAGAATAAATTTTTTGTAGAACAGATGAGAACAGAGGTAATCATGTCCTCTTAACAAATGAAACTTGACAACAGGCACTGTTTTAGAAGAGTGTGGAAGAAATAATTATAGAAGCAAAAATACATCTGATAAATTTGTCTCTGATTCCATTCTTTTGAGAGAAAGAAAACTTAATTTCAGGTCATTTTAACCTAAACCATTAAATTTTAACCATAATATTATAATATTAAATGTCTTGAAATAGTATAATGAATATTCATTAAATACCATAATGCATTGTTTAAATATGACAATTTTTTTCAAAGTATTATTAAGAAATAATGTACTATTATTTGTTTTAAGAGCGGAAATATTTTACTATTACATTTTTCAGTATATATTTCAAAAAAAATAGCGTCTGCTTGTTTGTTAACACAGACAAGACATCTCCAAATTTTTCCACTGATTCCATTCTTTCGGGAGAAAGACAACTTAATTTCAGATTATCTTAATTTAAACCATTAAAATTTATCAAGACATCTCCTAAATTTGTCACTGATTCCAGTCATTTGGGAGAAAGACAACTTAATTTCAGATTATCTTAATTTAGACAGTTAAAATTTAACAAGACATCTCCAAAATTTGTCACTGATTCCAGTGTTTCGGGGAGTAAGGAAATTTAATTTTAGATCACTTTAACCTAGACCTGGGGTCTCCAAACTTTCCAGCCTTAGGGCCATACTGTTTACTCCAGTAAGTACCAAGGGCCAAAAACAGTTTTAATTTTTCTGCCATTATTAGATTATTTCTAGATTAGTCGCCGACTACGCTTTCTACGCATACGCTTGCTAAATTCGCTGGCTCAATTACTACAATTGCTATTGTGTGTATCGATACGACCATGACACTTGACGACATCAAGTGGTTAAAAGTGGAAATAGGTAGGTATAACTACAGAGGGTAACCGCAGGATGTTCACTAATTTATAATGTTAGTGGGATTCATTTCAATTATTTGTTAGTCGTTATGCTTAAGTTCAATTTTCTGCGTATTATGCTTGTCATTAAGCTTTACATAGCACGTAAATAAAACCGAGTTATTATCATTCTGTGTTTTTTTATCCAACTTATTACAGCGACAATAAACTATTCGCTGTCGCGGGCTGGATTGATGACACTGGCTGGCCGGATTTTGGCCCGTGGGCCATAGTTTGGAGACCCCCTGACCTAGACCATTAAAATTGAACCACAACATTAAATGTTTTGAAATACCATAATACATTTTTATTAAATACCGTAATGCATATGACCATTTTTCTTTTAAAGTATTCTTAAGAAATAATATAATATTCAACAATTTGTTTTAAAAACTGAAAATATTTTTCTATTACATTTTTTCAATATAAATTTCAACAAAATAGCGTCTTGCCTATTAACACAGACAAGACATCTCCTAAATATTTCACTGATTCCACACTTTTGGGGGAAAGAAAATTTAATTTCAGATCATTTTAACCTCAGACCATGAAAATTTAACCACAACATTAAAAGACTTAAAAATACCATAATACATTTTCATTAAATACCATAATGTATATGACCATTTTCCTTTTAGAGTATTTTTTTAATAAATAATATAAAGTTCAACAATTTGATTTAAAAACTGAAATATTTTAATATTACATTTTTTCAGTATAAATTTCAACAAAAACAGCGTCTGCTTGTTTGTCAACACAGACAAGATATCTCCTAAATTTGTCACTGATTCCACTTTTTAGGAGAAAGGAAACTTAATTTCTGATCCTTTCGCTTTTCACCGCACCCCTACCCCGTGACACGTGTCGTCAGTGTCGTCAGCCCACCGGAAGCAAATCGAATGGCGCCGTTGTCGGATGTTTCTTTTTGTAGGTTTCATTCGAATATGGCTTTGCAGCGCCACTAGAAATTGCAAAAAAAAAAAAAAAAAAGAAAAAAAAAAAAAAAACTATTCATAGATGGTGAGTAGGGATTGCAACATCGGACCAAAAGTTCAATACCGGTATTCGGTATTTTTTAGATATTAATACCGGGATACCGGTTTTAATACAGCTGGTAAAAATTTTAGAAAATGACCAGTTTTATTAGAGAATGTAAATATCACAAAAAAAAAAATTTGTAACTTATGAACTATGACAGTATATAAAGAATCGCAAAAAGTAAAGGAACATCTTATTTATTTAAATCAAAAAAGAGTGTAAATATCACTATTCAGTCTGTGGTACTATTACAAATTTTAGAAATGTGATCTTAAAAAACATAATGCATCAATTGTACCATCATTAAACCTGGAATGTAATTTTGTGCAAAAATTACCAGCTGTCGAAAACGCTCTTTCAGCATCTACGCTAGTGGGTGGAACTGTTAGCAAAGCGCGATAAACTTTTTCCAAGTGTTTACCTCTAAATCCCTCATCTTCAAATAAATCTATTTCTCGTCGGATTTTTTTGGATATAGTTGATTTCTGTATTATATTTTGTTATTTTTGAAAATTTTTTAGTTACCGCCAATTCTAATTTATTTATGAGTATATATAATAAATCCGAAAAATATTTTGAACTCTAAAGTATGATATGCAAATACAATGTGAATAACAAACTTACCAATTTAAAAACTATCGAAATATTACACATTTTCTTCCCAACTACAACCTTGTTTTCACAGATAAGAATTCCTAGTTTTCAGATAAGAATTCTGAATAAGAAATCACAGATAAGAATTCTTTCACAGTTAAGAATTTAAATTTCTAATAAATACCGAAAAACGGTATTTAAACTTGTGAATACCGGTATTACAAAATTGTACAAATGGCTCAAAATACCGGTATTCTGTATCCCGGTATTGCAATCTCTAATGGTGAGTATGTCAAAGATTGCTTCATACGTGCATCTGAAGAACTGTTTCGTGATTTCAAAAACAAACCAGAAATCTTGAAAAAATCAAAGATTTGCCACTATTCGCTAAAAACAGTACAAGATAGAATAGCTAAAATGTCTTCAAATGTAACATATTTGTAGGTGGAAGATATTCAACTTTCTTCTGCCTTATCACTTGCTATAGATTAGTCTTGCGACATAAAAAAGACACGGCACAAGTTGACCTTTTGTCAGATATATGTCTTTCTAAGGTCCAAAAGAAGAACTTCTAGATTGCTACCGCCTCGGACAAACTAGAGGGAAGATATAGCGAATGCCGTGCAAAAATGCTTTGAAAACAATAAGATCGATTTAAATAAAATCGTTTCAATAGCAACTGATGGAGCCAGAAGTATGACAGGAAAAAATAAAGGGGCAACAACGATTTTTCAGATTAAAATAAACCATGAAATTCTTACGTTTCACTGTATATTACACCAAGAAGCGCTGTGTGCCCAAACATTTCCGCCCAAAATAGTTGAGGTCATGAATTTGGTAATCAAGATTGTTAACAGCATCTTGTCAAAAGCACTCTTCCATCGTCAATTTAAAGAATTTTTAAACAAAAATGGAGACTCAGTATTCCGACCTCCTTCTAACAATAAAGTAAGATGACATTCCAAAGGTAAGGTGTTGAAACGTTTTGCTTTGTGCTTTAATGAAATAAATACATTCCTAAATGAAAAAGGCATTAATCACCCTAAATTACAGAACGACAAATGGTTGCAAAAAATTTTACTTTTTATGGTGGATATCACAGCGAAATTAAATGAGCTGAATCTAAAAACTGCAAGGAAAGGCAAATCCAGCCTACGTTTTGGTACAAGAATTGGTTTGTTTTGAAGAAAAATTAATTCTTTTTGAAGAAGATATTCAGAGCGGTAAATTACTTCATTTTCAATTTCTAAAGCAATATCGCGATAAAACCAGTGCAACTGTTGACACGAGGTACGAGTGGAAAATTTACAGAGTTGAAAGCAAGTTGGAAGAGTTGGAGGTCCAGAAATGTATGTACGTAACGTAACAAAAAGTGGGACAGCTTTAAAAGAAATGCCGCGAGTTGAGGCACTTATATTCGACGCAGGGAATAGTCTTCCAGATTGCTACAGTGAGGTGAAGAAGTTGGCATTTGAGTGCTGACTATCTGCGGATCGACATATTCGTGCGAACAAGCGTTCTCTTGCATGAATATAATTAAAAGTAAAGTAAGAAGCCAACTAACAAATGAAAATTTAGAGTCGTGTTTGAAACTTAAAATAACAAGTTATGAGCCAAATTTATCCAAACTTTCTAAAACCATGCATAGCCAACGCTCCCATTGAATTTGTTTGCTCAAATGTATGTTATTGAAGTACAAGTTAGTGTTGTAAGTAAATGTATAATTGTTTTAATTTTTTAATTAAATAATAAGTAATTATCTAATAATGCCATATATATATTATCTAATTTGCTGTGGAAAACACTACTTATATATGAACAAATAGATATATTTTCTTATTAATAAATAGATTAGTTTTTTTATCAAAAAACTTTATTTACGCGAGTATTATTTATTGTTGGCAAGAAAAATTTGTGTGGCTCTTTAAAAACTTTGAAATTTTGTAAATTGTAATTTTTGATTCTTCCAACTCAAAAGGTTGCCGACCCCTGACCTAGACCATTAAAATTTAACCACAATATTAAATGTCTTGAAATACCATAATGTATATGACCATTTTCCTTTGAAGTATTTTTAAGAAATAATTTCAGATCATTTTAACCTAGACCATTAAAATTTAACTGCAACTGTAAAAGTCTTGAAAAAAGATAAATTTTCATTAAATACTATAATGCATTGTTTAACTATGACCATTTTCCTTTTAAAGTATTTTTAAGAAATAATGTAATATTCAACAATTTGTTTTAAAAACTGAAATATTTTTCTATTACATTTTTCAGTACAAATTTCAATAAAATAGCGTCTTGTCTATTAACACAGACAAGACATCTCCTAAATATTTCACTGATTCCACACACTTTTGGGAGAAAGAAAATTTAATTTCAGATCATTTTAACCTAGACCATGAAAATTTAACCACAACATTGAAAGACTTAAAATACCATAATACATTTTCAGTAAATACCATAATGTATATGACCATTTTCCTTTTAGAGTATTTTTAAGAAATAATATAATATTCAACAATTTGTTTTAAAAACTGAAATATTCTACTTTACATTTTTTCAGTATACATTCGAACAAAATACGGTCTGCTGGTCTTTTAGCACAAATCAAATGCTGAAGTATGTCAACATCTCAAAGAAAATGTTTTTAAATTGAATTTGAGAATGTAAAGGGGAAAATTAAAAGAAACTCTTCTATTCAGAAATACATCTACTCTTATTTCCGCTGTCAACAAATCCTTGCTTTAAATTGCTTTTATGCACCAAGTGAAGAATTTTATTTCTAAGATTCAAAATAAATTGATATGGAGATTCAAGATGAAAATGAGTTTGGTGATTTTAAGAGGTGTTGAGACGTTGACAAAACGAATTTCGGTGGAAAATAATTTAGTGTTTTTCTTATAAACGATTAGAATATACGAAAATAAGAATTATATTTAAATTGAAATTTCGACTTTTCGTAGAATTACTTGCATATGATCAAGGATACATTATATTTCCACGAAAATTTCAAATATTCAATGTTATGTTTTTATCGCAAAGAATAGGTGGCAAAATAAAAGTTGGCGCAAAGCAATAGGAAAATTTACTAAAGGAGGTAAAAGCAACAGAAATGAAGAGTTTATAGCTTCTTAAAAACACTGAAAGCATTGATTAGTGGATTTTTATAAATCAAATTAAATAATTAAAATTAGTTTAAAAAGTGCTTATTGTGCACTATTATATAATAATAAATAAATAATATAATAAATATAAATAATGTAATAAATTATATAATAAATATAAATAATGTAATAAATAATATGATAAATATAAATAATGTAATAAATAATTCAAATTAGTTTTAAAAAGTGTTTATTTTGCACTAATATATATTGGTCTTTGACTTATGAATATATTTGATCCTATGAGATGGCTGGGATCAATAATTCTGATAAAAAAACACAATTTCCCCTCTTTTTTTTTAATTATGTTCTACTGTATGTTAATACTAAGTTAATAATTAGATAGTTTAGTTAATAGTTAGTTAATTTTTTAATGTATTGCATATATTATTTTCATATTGTGATATGATAATATAAAGGAGAATTATCACTTATGTTGATACTTTTATAGAAAATTACTTATTTGAGAGAAAAATTATTACTTCTTATTAAAAGTATTATGTACTAGCTCATTTTAATGTGAAAACAAACAAAAAGAATGGAAAATAGGTAAAATTTAAAAATTACATTTCAATATAGTAGGCACTATTAAAATGTTTCTAGCCATTCAATGATAATTATCTATCTTGTTAGCTTAACATCGTAAATTGACTTATTCATTTAATTTCCTAATAGTTAATTAATGGATCAAAATTTCCGAATTGTTAATTAAAGTACGAAAGTTTATGTATTTAAATTTCAGTTTTATAAATTGTTAAAATCTTCAAGACAACTTCTTGAAATAATTTATGGAATATTTAAATTTTTCTTTTGTTTCGTTGCAGTCAAGAATGATTCTTAGGTTTTTCTGAATAATCAGGTATCTAAAACACTTTTACCAACAGGTTATAAAACATTACTTTTTACAGCTGCACAGTTATAGTGGTTTTTAATACACTCACGCAGCTATTGAAATCTAAAACTGTAATTTCTTCAGGATATTTAATGATCTAAACAATTCAGATATTTAATAAAGTAAAAGATATTTGAAACCACATTGAGTTAAATTTTTTTTTCTACAGAAATATTTTTTTCTCAAAAAACGAAAAACAGATTATTTTCCAAAATTGCTTGTGGATTTCTTCAAAAATTTTGAAATTATTCTTAAAAATGCCTTTTATAGTTATAAGAATAAAATGATGATTTATAAATATATAAATCATATTTATCATCAGCTTTTTTTTTAAAGCATTAAGACACTTCTTGAAATAACTTATGGAATAATTCAATTTTTCTTATTTCGTTGCAGTCAAGAATAATTATTAAGTGTTACTGCATAATCAGGTATCTAAAGAACTTTTACCAATATTATTTTCTAAAGCTTCACCGTTGTAGTGATTTTTAGTACACTTACAGAATTATTGAAATAAAAAACAGTAACATCTTCAGGATACTTAAAAACCAAAATAAAAAAAAAAAAATTCAGTACGATATTTAATAAAGTTAAAGATATTTGAAACCACATTGAGTACATTTTTTTTCTACAGAAATATTTTTTTCTCAAAAAGCAAAAACAGATTATTCTTCAAAATTACTTCTGGATTTCTTCAGAAATTTTGAAATTATTTTTTAAAAATGACTTTTATACTTATAAGAATTTAATGATGTTTTTTTTTAAAGCTTTCCTTGAAAAGTCCAAGAAATTTAATTTCACTGAAAAATATAACAACTTTGGAAAATAATTTTAAATTCTAAGTATTTTTCCAATTATTAAATTTTTTTATTCCATTTTTAGTTCTTTACAAGACCATAAAAATTTAATTTTAAAATGTTAATTACTTCTTTAATGAAGATAATTGCTTTTTAATAAAAGCGAAATGTAATATAGTGAAGGTTTATGTATAATTAAAATAATTTACCTCATCTAGCTGTTTTGTATCTTATTATAATGTTATTTTTAATTTTAATTAATAACTTTTCCCATATTATTAGAACAATTTTTTAACTTGTTGTAATTTCTAGGTAGAGAACAATTTCTTCTTAATTGTTACAAAAATTAAATCTTTAATTCATCATTTGTGCATTTCTGACGATTTTTTTAGATTGTTGATTTGTTGAAAAATTTCGTTTAATGTACTTTTCTTACCTTAAAATGTTAGGTCTTTCCTACTTTTATTCAATATTGTTTTTTTTTTATTCTGTTATTTATTCGAATTTATATTTCATTGAATATATTTAATATAAATAAATAATATATAATAACTGGTTTTGATTTTGATTCTAAAAATATTCTTACGATGTAAAAATTATTTTAGATTCCTTAATATGATTTTTAATTTGTATAAAGTTGTTTTATATGTTCTCTAATATAATCTAATTACTGTAAATATAAATTTATTCTTTCTCACAGGGAATAACGTATTATTATATCAGTGTTTACACAATTGCATTTTATCAGCATAGCTAATTGTATATGTTGTTGTTCTAATGCAGCTGACAATACAGACTGTTAATTTTTATGCCATAAGCAAGGGCTGTACCGCTGTTACTCATTTAGCACTACCCAGATGGACTATGAGTAACAGCGGTGCAGGCCTTGCTTATGGCATAAAGATTAACCGTCTCTGTATTGCCAGCTACATTAGAGCAACAACATATACAATTGTATATTTATGGTAATAATTTGTTGTATATTTTTAAATAAAACAAGATACATTTTTTCACTACAATTTAATTATTACATCAATGCTACAGATTTCTATGCTTAATTTTACTGAAAGCAAAATTGTACACGATATAATTTATACAATTTTAACAATCATCAGTTTACAATATGTATGTGCATCAGTTTACAATATGTATGTGCATTGTATGTATGTGCAAGTTCAAGTACAGTTTTGTATATTAAACACACAGAATCCTGAAAAAGAACATCAGAGTATATTTATGATAAATTCTTCATATTTACATAAATACTTCACATGTGCATCTTCACATTAATTCTATATGCACATTTATACAAATATGACATATTATAAATACTAAACAAGAATTCATGTGCAGCCAACATGTTTTTGACACCAATATTTTAAACATATGCTTTAAACATTTTAAGTGCAAACTCTACATACATTTTGTTAAAAACATAAACAATTATCATTTTTATATTCTTTTAGCACTTATAATTTATTATAAATAAAAATTTAATTTTCTTTAGAATAAAATGTTAAAAAAAAAAAAAAAAAATGTTTAAGGTATTTCGGAATAATTAGTAAAAATTTATTTCTCGTATCTCCTGAAAAGAAAGATAAAACATTTACAACAGATTTTACACTGTCATTTAAAAAAATAATTTAATATTAGAATCTTAGAGATTAATCTCCAAATGAATGATTTAAATGTCCTTTGTTGTTAAAATAAACATATCTTGTTATTTCATTTTGTCATATGAAGTTCATTTGAAGTTATATTAAACGAAGTGAAATAAAAATTACTTTTGTTAAGTAGATTTTAAAATAATGCAAAATATTTAAAAGTAAAATTCTTCTTGATAATATTTTTAATTCGATGAAAAATATTCCCAGGAATAAAATATACAAGTTTTAAAATTACAAAAAACTTTTAAGAAATAAATATACTGATTTCTTTCAAATTTTAATAAATGAACTTATACAGGTGACAACTTAATGCAATTAAAATAGATTCTGACAGCATTAAAGCCTATTGTAAGTATAAATTTCCAATGAAAATAACAAATAAGTTTCAAATTATACTGAATATTATCCACAGAATACATATTTTTACAAGAGATATATACATTTACATGAGATAAAAATATACAAATATAAAAATATATAAATTATAATAATAATATTCTGCATCAATTCTCCCTATGCGCACTTCATAATTATCTATTATAATAACATTTCAGAGTATAGTGCTAAAAGAAAACAGTCTAGCAAGACTTTTGATAAAATATGTTTCAACCCATATTTAGAAAATACATTAAATAACTCTTCCCAATCTATTTTATTTATAAAGTATTTAGCACCGAGACTTTTCATGAATATAAAATATAAGGATTTTGAATAATAACTGTCTGATATAAAATTATTTCTATAAATATTAAATATTAAGCAAGTATTATTTTATCAATTTCATCTTATTTTTCAAAAAGGTTTAATATCAAACATTACATTGTACAAATATTATAATTTTCAATTGAAATGTCAATTCTTTTTCTCTTCTATTTAATATTTTTTCTATCTTTTCTTTCGTAATAGTTTTGTTGAATTATTTGGCACATGACTTTTTTTCTATAATATGTTTTTTAAAATATGTACCTATTAACTCAGTTAAATTTAAAAGAAAATTGATAATACTCTCATAAATAAAGATAGTTTCAAAACCTAAATAATATTTACGTAACTAATAGTTTTAATCAACTAAAACTATTTAAAGAAATATTTATATTCAAGATAAGATATCAACAGCGCGTTTCTAAACTTTAGTGATATTTTTACGAAATATTAGTTTTAATCAACTAAAAATGTTAAAAGACGTGTTCAAGGCAAGATATAAAAGGCGTATTTTTTAAAAATATTTTTTTTTATTTCTAATGCAGCTGGCGATGCAGATAACTGTTTCTCTGTATTGCCAGCTGCATTAGATTTGCATTAGCTGCATATTTTTTTATTTCTAATGCAAGCTGGCAACACAGATAACTGTCTCTGTATTGCCAGCTGCATTAGAAATAAAAAAAAGATATTTAAAAAAAAAAACCACGCTTTTTATATCTTGTCCTGAACATGCATGAATAAATAAATAAATAAATTAATTAATTAATTTTTTATTAATATTAATTAATTAAAAATATAAATAATTATAAATTTTACTGAAAATGATAATCTAAAATTGTAAACATTTTACTCAAGTAAAATGTTTATAATTAAATGTTTTTAAAATATTTTAAAATATAATATTAACAATAACAATAACTTTAAACAATAGAAATGAAATTAATGCTGAATTTTGGAATTTATTTTTGGTTTTCTTTAACATTTTAGAGGTACGCATAAAGGATATGCTAAAATTCTCATATACTTTTAATAAATTTACATCAAACATAAATACCAAAATTTACAACAAATATAAATACTGATAAAAAAAAAAAAGTATAGAAATCTCTAAAATCATCCCTTTAATTTACTATTCGTACTCCATAAATCAAATTAACTTAAAAAAATTCTGAGATCTTTGGAATCTATTGTAATTTTTTATAATCTTAGAATACTGCATTAAGAACAGCTCAATGCTGCCAATGTTTTAATATAGTTAAAATTTTCTATGAATCCATTTATTTTACTTTGTTATATAAAAACTCATAATAAATGACCACTTTAAAATATGAGCATTTGAATGTAGTTGAGTTTTATCTTTCAAAAAACCCAATGAAAATGCAAACTATGCAATTAGACAATTAAGTTCAATTCAATGAAATGAAATTTAAAAAGTAAAATCTATGTTAAAAACAAAAAGTTGACAGAATATGAGACATGTATTGTGCTAATATAAAAGAACGTGACTATACATCTCGTTCATAAGTTCAAAGATAACAAAGATGAATCACAACATCAACAACAAGATTTTTCTGTGCACAAAGCTCAATACTATAAATAGTTAAATCAAAACAGATTTGGCACAACACTTATATGTACAGATATTTCCAATGTAAATATTTACATCGCTCTACGGCAGATTATATAATAATAATAAAAAAAAAAAAAACTAGTGGATGGAGAGTGATCTTGAAAGAAATTAATAAAAAACAAAACTAACCAAGTTCATCCAACTGAAGTAGTATGCGAACAAAGCTGTATTAGTCTGTGAACAAAGTTCAATACTATAAATAGTTAAATGAAAACAGATTTGGCACAACACTTATATGTGCAGATGTTTCCAATATAAATATTTACATCGCTTCACGGCAGATTAAAAATAATAATAATAATAAAAAAACTAGTGGAAAAATTAATAAAAACAATAATAACTAAGTTTATCCAACTGAATTAGTCTGTTTCTATTAAGTTCAGTAAGTTTAATTAACACAAGAGCTATATCACAAGAATCGTGCACTACTTCTAGATAACACGATTTCGATTGGTCTTCGTAACATGCAAGCATTTTTTTAAAAAATGTTTGCTCACCATAAAAAATGTAAAATATTTCAATTTTAAATTGTGTTCAACTATTACAATAAAAAGTTTTTATTATTCTGACATTAATAGCAACCATGGGAATATTTTACAGATCCATTTTTTGTCAACAGTACTAATTGCTATTAACTTGATCATTCTCCATTAAACACAGAGCACATATTAAACTAATGCACAACAATATGATATGACAAAATGTATATATTCATGCATATATATAGAGCGAGATAGATAGATAATCATATAAAACAGATAGATAAGGACTAGAATACATCGACTAGATTTAAAGATAATAGTTAACATTAAGACATTATAATGCAAGGAAATTAGTTATAAATCTCAGTTCTTGCCTTACAAAACCAAATTGTGCACACATAATCCAAGACATTGATAAAAACCATCATTTAGATAATTTTGTTTCAAAAACAACATTAAAAATAACTAGTTTTTACTGGCAACACTAAGAATATATTTATTTATTTTTTTTTTTGAGTCACGACAACGAATTTCAATTACAATGCTTAGAATAAGTGGAAGAGGGTGAAAATGACATTCACAAACTATTGACACAAATGAAAGAAAATTACTACACGTGACTCAACTGAGAGAATGTTAGTTTCGGTGGTAGCCGTGTATTCAGTGATACACATTTTTTGTATAAAAGGCTTCCAATTGAACTGTATCTAGAATATATGTATATATTTTTAACAAGAAGAACTAAGTACCTAACACTAAGAAATATATATATATATATATATATATATATTGAGTCACGACAACGAATTTCAATTACAATGCTTAGAATAAGTGATAGCGGGAGAAAATGACATTCACAAACTATTGACACAAATGACAGAAAATTTCTAAACGTCACTCAACTGAGAGAATATTAGTTTCGGTGGTAGTTGTGTATTCGTTAGTTCTTGTGTAATAAAGCTTCCAATTGTACATTACTGAGGTTTGTAAAATCGTTATCAGGAAGATCAAATGGTAAAGATTTACCATATTCCTCCAGATCGGTTAAAAATCCAAAGTTCGGTGATATATTCGGCTGAATTTTCATCAGGTAATCGTAACATGAATTCAGGGAAGTCTTGGCTGTTGACATTAAGTATGCCAAGCAAATCGCAGGTGAACGACTTACGCCTGCATGACAGTGTACTAGAACACCAGCCTTCTTCAAATAAGCTTGTTCTGAAAGGAAAAAAAAATATATTAATTATAAAATATATGTTTCAAAACAATACACACAAAAACAATCATGTTATTTTAAAACATTCCATAAATAACTACATACCGAATTCCTAAATAACTACATAGTTACAGAATGCTGCCACATCTGGCAACATTTGCGAATTTCTTTCAAAGCTTTTATAAATTTTTTCCTTTTAAGATTTTAATCACATATATATGCGTTTTAATAATTGCTATTTTTATATAAAGCAGTAGAGTCCTGATGGATAATGCGTTGGATTTTGAACGGAAGGGGCTAAGATAGGGATCCAACATAGAAAACTCGACAGAATACTGCCATACGTGCCAACATTTGTGAATTTCTATCAAAGATTTTATAATTTTTCTTTTTAAGATTTAGACCCAGCCCTTGAGGGACCCAACACGAGAAACTGAATAGAATGTGCCAGCCTGCTATACATGGGCACGAAAAGGTCGAAAAATAGCTGTGTTGGGCCTGAGTAGTGGAAAATGCACAAAGTTCTTAAATTGTCCCCCTGGTGGCTTGTGTTCAAAAATGTAGTGACAAAATGTGGGCAAATGAAACAAGCGCCCCTTCCCAACGCATCCTGAGTAACGCTAAACCTGCTATATATCTGTTGTTCTAGAGACGAATGACCTCAGTTAAAGTGCTTGGCATTTGAAAATATCCTCCTTATCGACAAAAAAGTAATTTTAGTAATATTAAAAAAGAATGTCGTCTAATCTTTCTATTTATAGTTAAGGAGTGATAGGACATGAAATGAGTAGCAAAAATAATTCTGTAATATCTCAGTACGAGGAATTGCAGTCTAAATTATTATTGATGCATAAGTTGATTTGATAGAAAAACAATGCTTTTTTAGAACTCTATATTTATTTATTATTAAGATTATTTTTCATATTTTAAAAACTGAATTACGCTTGAGCAATACTTCTCAATATGAATTCGGTTTTGGCATGGTTAAAAAGTATTGAATTGAATTTCGCCTTCTAGAACCAAATAAACTCTTGAAAGCATTCATTAAAATTTCTAGAACATAAGAACTCGAGTGAAGAAGCAGAATTTTCAAAGCCTTTTAGCACAAAAAAAGACTTTTCTTAGATCCAAGAAGTAACTCGAAATATTTTTTTCAAAATTAAATTTCATTTGACTTTTTTTTTTATAAAATAAGTCTTATTTTATTAAATGCCTCAAGAACTATTGAAAATATGTCAATTTTTGGATAAAATCTTTTCCAAAATGTTTCTGAACCTATTTTAAAGATGCATTCATTTTTACTTTGTTGAAGTTGGTAGATATTCTAAATGTTAAAATTTAAATTTAGATGTTTAAAAAAATTTCATGAAAATTTAAATTTACTATGGCGGTTATTTTACTATATAATTGTATTTCATGCACAATTTAGTTTGACAGCAAATGCTCCATATTAAGAGAGATATATAATCCGGAAGTAGTTGTTATGCATCTATTTAATTAGAACATTTTTAATTAAGAGAAAGTGTCTAAACCATGAATGACTTAAAAATCATGCATTAAAAATCAGTAAATTATGAATTTATGATTTAAAAATCATGCATTCGTACATATCAAAAGGCATAAAAGAATAGTAGATATTTAAAAGCAGTATATATATATATTATCATCTAACAACTTTATTTGCTGTTTCTATGTTCATTTTTACTAATTTTTACTAATTAATTTTAATAGCTTTTCATCTATTGAAAAATGTAAAGTAACTAGAAATTATTTCTATATGCAAGTCACTCGAAACATCACTAAAATGTCATTTTTATTATTTTCTTAATTTACAAGTTTCAAACATGAAATCTATTTATGTGTCTTATATTGGAAACAAAAATTTTCGTTTATGATTATTTCACTTAAAATTCAGATTATGACAGTGGTATATATCATATAGTATATATCATTCGTGGTATATATATCATATGGTCTATGTCATTCGTGGTATATATCATATAGTATATAGCATTCGTAGTATATATATATCATATGGTCTATGTCATTCGTGTCATATGGTGTATATTATTCATGGTATATATAATGGTAGTGGAACACGAGGCCCAACGATTTAAAAAAAACCTTATGACAAGATTCTAACATTTGAGGAAAATAATTGAGAATTGTCGTAATTGCTAAAGCTTGGTCAGTTTCAGCTAAGTTGAAGACTGAATTGCAGATTCTGATGGTGCGAGTTTCTAACACATGAAGATGAAGTAAAAGTTCTCAGAAATCCATTATTTTAGCATCCAGCAAAACTATTACAACTTATTTAAGCTAAACAAAATATAAAATATCGATTCTTGCAAGCAAAACTTGCATCAACAAGTTTTAAAGAAGGAATATAAAATAAAACATACAAGTAATAAGAAAAAAAAAAAAATTGAAAAATTGAAAAACAAAGACCAATTATTCCCCACAAAATTGTAATTCTTTATATAATGACTACTGTATATATTACTAATGACAACTGCATATGTGTATATGTATATGTATAATGATTAATGCATACTAATGCAATGCATATGTCTGATGTGAATATCGCGTGAGGATCGACTGTGATTATTTACGTCGGGTAATATTGCTATAAATATGACATCAAGGAATATAAAATTATCATTGGTAACAGATATATCAACTATGAAAAATGAATGAAACAGAGATACAAATAAATGATAATGTATGATCTGAAAAAAAATTTTTTTTTCAAAAGGATTTGGGATATTTTTATTAAATTTATTAATGATAAATATGTTTCTTTCACATTTTTCAAAAGAAAAAATGAAATATGGTCACGCAAAACTCTACTTAGATTTAGGAATCAATTTCTATGAATTTTAGAATAGGGGAAGACTTCCTCATAAGTTTTTATAGCATAAAAATATCAAATTAATTTCTATAATATGAAATATTGATATTTCGTAAATATAATTGTCGTTTACTTCTTTAACTTTATCATTACGTGCATATATTTCTGTCAGAAATCAACTAAATTTCATTCATCTAAATTTGCACTCATATTATCGTGTACATATTTTACAATTGATCAAGATTTTTATTAAAGTTTAAGCATAATATGAAGCTGTTTTTTTTTCCAGAAAAACACATACTCATAAATAGTTTCAGAAATTAAAATAAATTATACTATGTTTTACAAAAGAAAGGAAAAATAAATAGTTTCATTTTGAATTTTTTCATATTATTTTTTTACTGCTGAATGAGATTTCCAAGTAAATATTAGCAGCCTGATGGTCAATTGACTAAGCGCTCTGGACTTTGGCAACACAGGCTTCAATTTCGAATCCTGACGGTGGCATGGATGTTTGTTAAGGGTTCCGAAGATCCACGTTAGACTGTACGTCCCGGTCTAATTAGCCTAAAGTGCGCAAACAATAGAGGGGCAAATCAAACAAACTAAATGTTAACAACAGAACAGTTACAAACAAGTTTGGAATGTGAATAAGCAGCCTGATGGCTAATTAGATGATTACTGGCAAATCTTCCTTCTTAATAATAATCCCGGAGAATTTCCTCAAGTGAGCATTTTCAAGCTTTTTAACATATTTACCCTAAGCCGTTTGATACCTATCCCTATTGGATATTATCAGTTAAACTATCAATTACAAATCCGAATGGAAATGTTTATTAAAAATATTGTAAAGAATTAAATTAAGCAAACAACCCTTATTAAATTAATTATTAATAATTTAATCTACCTTCTTAATTATTAATCTTCCTTATTAAAAATAATTCCGGAGAATTTTCTTAAATGAATTTTCAAGCTTTTTAACATGTTTACCCCAAAACTGTTTGATACCTATACCTATTGAATATTATCAGTTAAACTATCAATTACAAATCCGAATGGAAATGTTCATTATAAAATGTTGTATACTAGAGAATTAAATTAAGTGAATAACTATTATTAAATTAATATAATTTCAGTTTCGTTTTAAGAAGAGAAAAATTATAATTAACAAAAATACATTCAGTTAAATTTCAAAACAATTCGATGATTACTGGCAAATCTTCTTTCTTAATAATAATTCCGGAGAATTTCCTCAAGTGAGCATCTTCAAGCTTTTTAACATGTTTACCCTAAGCCGTTTGATACCTATCCCTATTGGATATTATCAGTTAAACTATCAATTACAATTCCGGAGAATTTTCTTAAATCCGAATGGAAATGTTTATTAAAAATGTTGTAAAGAATTAAATTAAGCAAACAACCCTTATTAAATTAATTATTAATAATTTAATCTTCATTATTAATCTACCTTCTTAATTATTAATCTTCCTTATTAAAAATAATTCCGGAGAATTTTCTTAAATGAGCATTTTCAAGCTATTATTTTTTAACATGTTTACCCCAAAACTGTTTGATTCCTATACCTATTGAATATTATCAGTTAAACTATCAATTACAAATCCGAATGGAAATGTTTATTAAAAATGTTGTAAAGAATTAAATTAAGCAAACAACCCTTATTAAATTAATTATTAATAATTTAATCTTCATTATTAATCTACCTTCTTAATTATTAATCTTCCTTATTAAAAATAATTCCGGAGAATTTTCTTAAATGAGCATTTTCAAGCTTTTTAACATGTTTACCCCAAAACTGTTTGATACCTATACCTATTGAATATTATCAGTTAAACTATCAATTACAAATCCGAATGGAAATGTTCATTATAAAATGTTGTATACTAGAGAATTAAATTAAGTGAATAACTATTATTAAATTAATATAATTTCAGTTTCGTTTTAAGAAGAGAAAAATTATAATTAACAAAAATACATTCAATTAAATTTCAAAACAATTCGATGATTACTGGCAAATCTTCTTTCTTAATAATAATTCCGGAGAATTTTCTTAAATGAGCATTTTCAAGCTTTTAACATGTTTACACCAAAACTGTTTGATACCTATACCTATTGAATATTATCAGTTAAACTATCAATTACAAATCCGAATGGAAATGTTTATTAAAAATGTTGTAAAAAGAATTAAATTAAGCAAACAACCCTTATTAAATTAATTATTAATAATTTAATCTTCATTATTAATCTACCTTCTTAATTATTAATCTTCCTTATTAAAAATAGTTCCGGAGAATTTTCTTAAATGAGCATTTTCAAGCTTTTTAACATGTTTACCCCAAAACTGTTTGATACCTATACCTATTGAATATTATCAGTTAAACTATCAATTACAAATCCGAATGGAAATGTTTATTAAAAATGTTGTAAAGAATTAAATTAAGCAAACAACCCTTATTAAATTAATTATTAATAATTTAATCTTCATTATTAATCTACCTTCTTAATTATTAATCTTCCTTATTAAAAATAATTCCGGAGAATTTTCTTAAATGAGCATTTTCAAGCATTTTTTTTTTAACATGTTTACCCAAAACTGTTTGATACCTATACCTATTGAATATTATCAGTTAAACTATCAATTACAAATCCGAATGGAAATGTTCATTATAAAATGTTGTATACTAGAGAATTAAATTAAGTGAATAACTATTATTAAATTAATATAATTTCAGTTTCGTTTTAAGAAGAGAAAATTATAATTAACAAAAATACATTCAATTAAATTTCAAAACAATTCGATGATTACTGGCAAATCTTCTTTCTTAATAATAATTCCGGAGAATTTTCTTAAATGAGCATTTTCAAGCTTTTTAACATGTTTACCAAAAGCTGTTTGATACCTATACCTATTGATATTATCAGTTAAACTATCAATTACAAATCCGAATGGAAATGTTTATTAAAAATGTTGTAAAGAATTAAATTAAGCAAACAACCCTTATTAAATTAATTATTAATAATTTAATCTTCATTATTAATCTACCTTCTTAATTATTAATCTTCCTTATTAAAAATAGTTCCGGAGAATTTTCTTAAATGAGCATTTTCAAGCTTTTTAACATGTTTACCCCAAAACTGTTTGATACCTATACCTATTGAATATTATCAGTTAAACTATCAATTACAAATCCGAATGGAAATGTTTATTAAAAATGTTGTAAAGAATTAAATTAAGCAAACAACCCTTATTAAATTAATTATTAATAATTTAATCTTCATTATTAATCTACCTTCTTAATTATTAATCTTCCTTATTAAAAATAATTCCGGAGAATTTTCTTAAATGAGCATTTTCAATCTTTTTTAACATGTTTACCCCAAAACTGTTTGATACCTATACCTATTGAATGTTATCAGTTAAGCTATCAATAATTACAAATCCGAATGGAAATGTTCATTATAAAATGTTGTATACTAGAGAATTAAATTAAGTGAATAACTATTATTAAATTAATATAATTTCAGTTTCGTTTTAAGAAGAGAAAAATTATAATTAACAAAAACACATTCAATTAAATTTCAAAACAATTCGATGATTACTGGCAAATCTTCTTTCTTAATAATATTTCCGGAGAATTTCCTCAAGTGAGCATCTTCAAGCTTTTTAACATGTTTACCTTAAGCCATTTGATACCAATTAGTAAATCAAATTATTAAATCGAACTCGTAATAATCAAATGCGTTGAAAGGAAAATTATCAACAACTTCTAATTCGAAATGTAAACTCATTTGTATATATCAAAGGAAATCAGGAAATAAAGGTCTCGAAGTTTTCAAGGGAGACATGAAAAATTCAAGACTTCATTCTCAAAATATTTCCTTTAAAGTTGGTAAATTCATTTAGCTAAATGATTATTGATTTCCTTAATACAATGAGTAGGTAATTTCTATAATTGCTTAGCCGCGTAGCAGCAGTTTAATTTCTTGTACATCACATCAAAGGTTTCCAGAAACGTATTTCAAATCTTCTAAAATGTTTACTGGCTAAAACCGTTAAATAATTCATTTAATGTTCAACTATTCCATTTGTAAAAGGCCTTGAAAGCAGGAAATCTCAACTTCAAAGTGCAACTTGCTTTCATGGTTAAGAAAAAAAATGTGATAGGAACATGCAAAGTTATTTTCCGAACAATTGAAAATACAGGATTTATTCACATTATTAATCTTTTGAAAATTAATTTATTCTAATTATATCCAAAATAAATTTTAATTGCATTAGAAATTATAGATTTAACTTAATAATATCGTCTTTATAGTTTTTAAATATTTTTTCTGCGTTTAATAAAGAAGCTTACGAATGGACTTAGCAGAAGATACGTTTAATGTTAAAGAATATGATTAATGCTGAAATTTTGATAAATTAAATAGAGGATTTATTCTGATAAATATTTACGGATGGTTATGCTGAAATTCTGATAAACAAAGTACAGGATTTATTCTCATAAATATTAATCTTCAACAATTAATTTTTTGTGAATTATCATTAAAAATAAATTTTGGTTGCATTAAAAATAGTAGATTCAACTAAATCATATCGTTTTCACATTTTTTTTGACAATTTTCTAGATTTAATAGAGAAGCTTACGAATAATGAAGCACAGGATTTATTCTGATAAATATTAGTTTTTGTGAGTTATTCCTAAAATAAATTTTAATTGCGTTAAAAATTATAGATTTAAACTTCATAATATTATTTATATATTTTTACAATTTTCTGCGTTTAATAAAAATACGGATGGACTTAAAAGAAGACATGCTTAATGCTGAAACTTCGGGATTTATTCCCGTAAATATTAATCCTTAAAAATTAATTTTCGTGAATTTACAATAAATTTTAATTGCTTTAAAAATGATAGATTTAATAATCATATCGTTTTTATATATTTTATATTTTTTCTGCGTTTAATATAAAGAGTCTTACGGATGGACTTAACAGAAGATATGCTTAATGCTGAAGTTCTGGTAAACGAAATACAGGATTTATTCCCATAAATATTAATCTTTAAAAATTAATTTATGTGAATTATACCTAAAATAAATTTTAGTTGTATTATAAATTATAGATTTAACTTAATAATATAGTCTTTATATTTTTTAATATTTTTCTGCGTTTAATAAAGATGCTTGTTACGTCGAAACCCATGTCCCTCTGCTTAGGGAGGTCAACGCCCTATGCCCAAATAAACACCCTGTCTGTGGGGGTGTCTGGCAGGGGAGAGAAAGAATGTAAGAGTCAGTTGAACTTCTGTAATCAAAGAGAAAGAATGTGTGGCAGTCTAACTTCGAGTTTGATGGAAAACTATTCAACAAGAAAAGTTTCCAAAAGTCTATTGAAAGATAAGAAACTTCTGTCGAAGAGTAAATTAAAATCTTTAAATCCCCTTTTTGATTTAGATGGAATCTTAAGAGTAGGTGTACGTTTGAGTAATGCGGAACGTAGTTGTGATAAAATACACCGTATAATTTGCCTAAAAATCATGCATTTACTGAGATGTTAATTTCTTATTACCATATAAAATATTTTCATATAGGATTATCTGCTCTTTTGTGTCATGTACGTGAGAAATTCTGCTCTATAGGTGGAAAATCTATTTGCAGAAAAATAGTGCATAAATGTGTTATTTGTTCAAAGTAAAACCTATAGTGTCAACACAACTAATGGGTAATTTACCAAAAGATAGAGTTACCTTGAATTATCCATTTAATGTTTCAGGAGTAGATTTTTGTGGACCATTTTTTGGTTAAAATTGGTAAACAAAGAAAGAGTATTGTGTGTAAAATGTATGTATGTTTATTTTGTGTTTAAGGCAGTGCATATTGAGAGTGTTTCTTATTAATCATCCGAATCCTTTATAGCTGCTTTAAAAAGATTTATTGCACGTAGAGGCAAATGTGCTAAATTATACTCTGATAATGAAAAGAATTTTGTAGGTGCGAACAGAGAAATTCAAAAGTTTCATGAGTTAGTTATTAATCCTGAGATTAAGTTACCTTCATATTTATGTGAAGAAGGTATCAAATGGAAATTTATTCCCCCTCGAGCCCCAAATTTTAGTGGTCTCTGGGAAGCGGCCTTTAAATCATGTAAGTTTCATTTTAGAAGCGTTGTTAAAGGTGCTAGCTTAAATTATGAAGAGTTTTTAACTATATGTATACAAACTGAAGCAATTTTGAATTCTAGACCATTGAGTCCGATTTCTACTGATAGAGATAACTTCGAAATCTTAACTCCAGCCCATTTTTTGATTAATCGATCAACGAACGCTATTTTAGAGCCTAATTTAATTGATTTAAAAGATAATGATCTTAATAAGTGGCAAAGGGTAACTAAAATAGCTCAATTAGTGTGGAGAAAATGGCACCGTAGCTATTTAAGTGAATTGCAAAAAAAAAAATAAATGGGTCTTTGAAAAAGACAATGTATTCATTAGTGATTTAGTGCTATTGGTTGATAATTTACCTACTTACAAATGGTCTCTAGGCAGAAAAATTGATATTTATTATGGTGTTGATAATAACATCAGAGTACTTAATATAAAAACCCAGAGTGGAATTTTAAGAGACCAGTATCAAAAGTGTGTGTTTTGCCTATGCCTATGCCAGAGTAATTTCCTTTAGAGTACTTTTTTGTTATATTCGTGGTATTATGTTTGTAATTTGTCTAAAATTAGTACAATGTATACATATATATATATATTCATTTTCTCAATGACTTATTATATGTTTAGAATTGTTAGTTTTGTATGTTAGAATGATTTATTGTATATTATTGAATGTTTAGTAAACATATCAATGGGTGGCGGTATGTTACGTCGAAACCCATGTCCCCCTGCTTAGGGAGGTCAACGCCCTATGTCCAGAAAAACACTCTGTCTGTGGGGGGTGTCTGGCAGGGGAGAGAAAGAATGTAAGAGTCAGTTGAACTTCTGCAACCAAAGAGAAAGGTTGTGTGGCAGTCTATCTTCGAGTTTGATGGCTGCATAAACTAAAGGAGTTGAAACTCAGCGACCAAAGAGAAAGGTTGTGTGGCAGTGCATCTTCGAGCTTGATGGCTGCATAAGTAAAAAGAGTTCAATAAGTGTAACCAACGAGAAAGGTTGCGTGTGGCTGTCCATCTTCGAGCTTGATGGCTGCCTAAATAAAGGAGATTAAATTTATACAGTCCATGTTTTTTACTTGAGTTTATTTTTGTGACTGAGCTATCGAACAATGCTTACTGATGGACTTAACAGAAGATATACTTAATGCTGAAGTTCTGATAAATGAAGTTCTATGTTATTTATTACTTAGAAATCTCGTGGAAAACATAACTAGGGTTTCTATTATTTTTTATTTATTTATAATTTAATATAATATAGAAAAATTACCTCTCAAAATTTACAAAAGCAACAAACCATAATTGTGTAATTTTATTTAAAATTAATGTGAGCCTTATTTTAAATAAAAGACTTTAATAAAAGACGTGTGTATATTTGAATATGCAAAACAAATTATCTAGTTTAGTGTTTCTATCATCCATAAAATCATATAAATAATTATTATTATAATAATAATTATAATTATTATTATAAATGTTTAAGATTAATTTTGAACGAAAAGAATTTTAGGAATAGTTAGTAGGATGTTTTAGTTAAATTTAAGTTATTTTGATTCATTTAAAAGTGATGCTGTAAACGTGTTTCCTCCTACGCATTGCAAGACGTCCCCCCTGTAGCTTTCAGGAGAAATGACCAGTAGGCCTCGAGACACTCACCCGAGAGGAAGTACAGCGCAACTGGCGCCGCCGCGAAGAAAAGTTTAGTATAGCACAATCGCACGCTTCTAACTAACTTTGTAAACTAAACGTTTCTTGTCTCTCATCCCGGGAGGATATATATTTAACGCAACCTGCGTATAAGTTGGCCTACAGACTCTCGCCCGGAGAGGTAGTTTAAACCTAAGTATCGGGTTTTCGGATTGGAAGTGAAATCCTTTCACGAATGTAGAATTACCTGTCTTTAAATGTGTTGAATATTGTATATCTCTAATTGTATGTGTGTGATGTCCGTGCATGTGTAAATAAAGCTGTGAGTTCTTAAACCTGTATCTCAAGACTGAGCCCAAACACATTCTGTTGCAATCTAGCTGCACGGCCTACAACACTACAATCTAGTGCTCAACGTGGGGCCCGTTCAAACAGACACAACTACAATGCATTTTATAATTTAATCTAATAAAGTATTAACAGAAAGGAAAATATAAAAGTTGATAAATATTGTATAAAAAAATTTCTCTATAAATTCCAGTATTAAAACTAAAGAACTGATATTTTTTAGATAGCAATTTTTCGTACAAAATCCCTTTAATCCCTTAAAAATGATGTGGCTTAGTGAAGGAAATACAGAATTAAAAAAACAAGTTTAAGAAATATGAAATCTTAAAGAATATCCCAGCGATTTAACAATGAAATCCAAAACTTAAGTTACAAGGGAAAAAAAAGAGAGTATTTTAGATGCGAGGACGAAGGCCGAAGTTGCGAGAAAGAAAGTAAATCCCAGGGGGAAAATAAGAAATGAATTGAGATATATATAAAAAAATCCAAATGTTTTCATACAAAATTCTTATGCACATAAAAAGTGAGTGTTATTTGCATTAAATATTTAAAAACACCATTCAGTTTCTTAACGAACCTGTTGGCTTCTTTTTTAAATTCCTTCTATTAGCTCACACTCTCCCTATATATATATCTTGTTCAAATTTTCAATCGTTAATAAAACACTTTTTATTCATCCTCTCAAGTTCAAATACATCTTTTTAACTTTTAGTGGATGACACTTGATGTTAATACATTTTCAAATATTAATTCATACCAATAGATGGCGCCAGAAAATTATTTATAAAGGACTTCCTGCAATATAGTGAGAAAAAAAAAGGAATTGACTTACATTTTTTTTTTTTTTATATTACTTGTTTAGTATATAAAAAAATATGAATTAATAATTTTTTGAACATTTATATAATCATTTTGTTTTGAATTATAATTACTGCTAATTCTATTTTTGACTTCCATGCGTTAAACTGCCATTTGATATCAAAAGATTATCTTTTATATAATCTGTAGAAATCAGAATATTATAGATAACACTCTCTTTATGATAATAATGTTTTGGAGCCTACATACTACTGTGTCCAAAAAGTAAGACCAATTTTCAACTTAAAATTCCCGGAGCTTATGGAATTTCATTTTTTTTTTTTCTTTTTAGGTTGCTGGCACTATCCTTGATATCTGCGTGAATTTTGACGTCAAAATATTCATTAGAGTTTGAGTTACGCTTGAATTTGTGAGAAGCTAAAAGTGATTTCGGCGATTTTTGAAATGTCTGAATTAATTGAGCAAAGAATTTGCATTAAATGTTGTTTGCGGAAACGTATAGAATGTTGTAGAAGCCATTCGGTGAGCATTTCTATATCGGAAAGAAATGTTTAGAAGTGGTATAAACTGTTCAAAGAAGGCAAAAAACGAATTGAAGACGAAGAGCCCCTTGTTGACCATCAACCTCAACCTCAACCAACGAAGATCACGTTAAAAAAATTAAAGCTTTGGTGCTTTCAAACCGTTGGTTTACAATTAGAGACCTTGCTGATGATGTTGGAATTTCAAAAGAATCGGCCAATTCCATTTTGGACCTCAAACGCGTCAAATCTCGATTGGTACCAAAAACACTGAATGCGCCAGCTCACATTGCATTGATTCTTCGTGACTTTTTCGCAAAAAAATGAAACTCATATCGTTCCACAACCACCGTATTCCCACCATGCGACATCTGGCTGTTCCCTAAACTCAAAAGACTCTCCGTGTACATCGTTTTAAGTCGACTCTGCTGATGAATTTTTTAAGAATGCATTGAGGATTGGAAAAGAAGTTGGCATAAGTGCATTGTGTCTGAGGGGATGACTTTGAAGGCTATGAAATAAATTTGGAAGAATAAATAAATAGTTTTTTTTTCTGAAAAAAAAATAATTGGTCTTACTTTTGGGCAAAGTAGTACATACATACATGCATATATATATATATACCTCTCCTTTGTAAAAAGCCCGTTATATTTATGTTTATTTTTATTTTCATAATATATGATTTTCAATATAAATTCAAAAATATATATAAATTATTTTTATTATTTTTAATTCTAAAATAGAGTTCTCAATAGAATAGAATAAAATAGAACATCTCAATCATTATATACATGAAGTGCATTAACCATTAAGATGTTATTTTCTGTCTAAAATAGATGCAAATGGATTGAAAACATTTAAAAGCTTCTGATGAAAATATATTAATTATACCTCTTACAAAACCCCAATTTTAATTTATATAGAGTAACTAATTAGCGCTAAATATAGATTAATTAGTTTTTGATGCAATATGGTTGATTGTTGGAGTTATTGTTAGCACTTGTTTTTAAAGTTAGTTTGTTTTACTTTGCAAGTATCCCTTTTTTATATTAAATTTTCCACTTCGTCAGTACATTTTAGTAATTTCACATTTAAAACTACATTTTAGTAATTAAAATTAGTCAGTACATTTTAGTAATTAAAGCATTTTTAGTAAACATTTAAAATTGGTTTTGATTTCCTGATACCACAAAAATGTATAGCAATAAAAGGATTAAAACAAATTAAAGTTATTTAATAATAATAATAATAAATATATATACCAAATATACTATACATTATTACTATATATATACAACAAATATACTATATATATCTATATGTATAGTTTCCAAAACATCATCATCACGAAAAATTTATATATATTGTTCTGATTTCTACAGGTTTCATAAATTCTACAGCGATATTACAACCCTTGGAAGAATGATATCAAACAACTATGTTCTCAGAAATAAGTTTTAAAGGATTCCATATAAAATTTTTGTTCATTCGATGTAGAAAGCATTTATTTCTTCTCATCAAGAAAAACCGGTACAAATAGCTGATAGGAAACAACAACAAGAAGCAAGACATAACTTCAATTCTAAAAACAAAAATATTTTGAATGAATTCTGAGGACGAAAACATTTTGAATGCGCCCAAAATCTTAGATTCAACAAGTTCCATTTGTCTTTTCTTCGAAGAGATAAAAACGCAAATGTAAAGATAAGAGTTTCTCTAAAACAATTTTTCCCCTTCTCTATCTATTTCTCTTTTTTTATGTCAATCTCGCATATTCAAACATGCAAATAAACCCGTTGTTTTTGTTTCCCATGTAGAGAAAAAGCAATTTAATCAAATTAACAGTGTCTTCCATATTTCTGTGGTTTATTATTATCGGTAACGCATTGAAAAACAGTAGGAAAGAATTTTACAACAGATATAGAATAACGAAAGAAAGTTTTTAAATAATATTTTAATATGAGATTAACATTTCTTATAATGTGAAATTTAATTAGATTTAAACCATTTATTTTATGTTCACGTAAAAATAGTTTCTAATAGAAATGAAAATCTTATTGGAAGGGAATTTAGGAGACAAGCTGTTTTCCCTTAAAAAACAACAGTTTGTTAAACAGAAAGATCACAACAATTTATAAGCACAGAAAATTGTTTTTTGTCAAAGAAATGTATTTTATTTAATGCCATTCATTATGTTCGAAGAAAATTTCCTTTTTATATCAGTTTGCTTTATTAATCGATTGTAAAAATTATTCAAAAAATAAGTAGAATTGCCATTTTAAATAACAGTTTAAAACATATGTAGAACATTTTAAAACGAAGAAATATTTTTAAATATGTTTTGAGCCCAACTATATGCAAATTTATTTTTTATGTGAAAACGTTAAAAAAAGGCTTTTTTGATAATGGAAGTATTTTTAGACAGCTTATTCAAACTTGATTGGTAAGGAATAAAAAATAGTCTGTCCCTTTGTCATGCTCGCAATCAATAAATCTTTTTAATTTAAACTTAAAAGACATTTTAATACTTCAAGAAAACTTTAAATTAAAAACTTTTAACTCACAAAAAAAAAAAAAAAATCCATTAAAACTTTTAATACATAAAGAAAAATGCATATTTAATCCATATGAACAGTGCTTTATATGAGTCAATGATGGTTTAAGTAGTCAAATTTAAAATTTAAAGTGCATGCATGTTTTTAAACATGCATTTAAAAATAGTTGCATATATTTTTAAATTAATATAAAATATTTAAGCCCTTGCATTTTGTACTCAGCCAACAAAAATATGATAGTTTGCGAGAACATTTTCAATAACACTACCATTTTGGTTTTATCAACACTATTTCTATGGTCTTCCTGAAGTAAATTAGGCCTGCATTTATGCTACACATTACAAAAATCAGAATAATTCATATACATGCTATGTTTTATTTAGCATAGCATAATAGAAATTTTTCTGATTTCTTAAATTAACATAAAATATTTAAGCCCTTGCATTTTGAACTCAGCCAACAAAAATATGATAGTTTGCGAGAGCATTTTCAATAACACTACCATTTTGGTTTTATCAACATTATTTCTATGGTCTTCCTGAAGTAAATTAGGCCTGCATTTATGCTACACATTACAAAAATCAGAATAATTCATATACATGCTATGTTTTATTTAGCATAGCATAATAGAAATTTTTCTGATTTCTTAAATTAACATAAAATATTTAAGCCCTTGCATTTTGTACTCAGCCAACAAAAATATGATAGTTTGCGAGAACATTTTCAATAACACTACCATTTTGGTTTATCAACACTATTTCTATGGTCTTCCTGAAGTAAATTAGACCTGCATTTATGCTACACATTACAAAAATCAGAATAATTCATATACATGCTATGTTTTATTTAGCATAGCATAATAGGAATTTTTCTGATTTCTTAAATTAACATAAAATATTCAAGCCCTTGCATTTTGTACTCAGCCAACAAAAATATGATAGTTTGCGAGAACATTTTCAATAACACTACCATTTTGGTTTTATCAACATTATTTCTATGGTCTTCCTGAAGTAAATTAGGCCTGCATTTATGCTACACATTACAAAAAATCAGAATAATTCATCTACATGCTATGTTTTATTTAGCATAGCATAATAGGAATTTTTCTGATTTCTTAAATTAACATAAAATATTTAAGCCCTTGCATTTTGTACTCAGCCAACAAAAAATATGATAGTTTGCGAGAACATTTTCAATAACACCACCATTTTGGTTTTATCAACATTATTTCTATGGTCTTCCTGAAGTAAATTAGGCCTGCATTTATGCTACACATTACAAAAAATCAGAATAATTCATCTACATGCTATGTTTTATTTAGCATAGCATAATAGGAATTTTTCTGATTTCTTAAATTAACATAAAATATTTAAGCCCTTGCATTTTGTATTCAGCCAACAAAAATATGATAGTTTGCGAGAACATTTTCAATAACACCACCATTTTGGTTTTATCAACATTATTTCTATGGTCTTCTTGAAGTAAATTAGGCCTGCATTTATGCTACACATTACAAAAATCAGAATAATTCATATACATGCTATGTTTTATTTAGCATAGCATAACAGGAATTTTTCTGATTTCTTAAATTAACATAAAATATTCAAGCCCTTGCATTTTGTACTCAGCCAACAAAAATATGATAGTTTGCGAGAACATTTTCAATAACACCACCATTTTGGTTTTATCAACATTATTTCTATGGTCTTCCTGAAGTAAATTAGGCCTGCATTTATGCTACACATTACAAAAATCAGAATAATTCATATACATGCTATGTTTTATTTAGCATAGCATAATAGGAATTTTTCTGATTTCTTAAATTAACATAAAATATTCAAGCCCTTGCATTTTGTACTCAGCCAACAAAAATATGATAGTTTGCGAGAACATTTTCAATAACACCACCATTTTGGTTTCATCAACATTATTTCTATGGTCTTCCTGAAGTAAATTAGGCCTGCATTTATGCTACACATTACAAAAATCAGAATAATTCATATACATGCTATGTTTTATTTAGCATAGCATAATAGGAATTTTTCTGATTTCTTAAATTAACATAAAATATTCAAGCCCTTGCATTTTGTACTCAGCCAACAAAAATATGATAGTTTGCGAGAACATTTTCAATAACACCACCATTTTGGTTTTATCAACATTATTTCTATGGTCTTCCTGAAGTAAATTAGGCCTGCATTTATGCTACACATTACAAAAATCAGAATAATTCTTCTACATGCTATGTTTTATTTAGCATAGCATAATAGAAATTTTTCTGATTTCTTAAATTAACATAAAATATTTTAAGATCTTGCATTTTGTACTCAACCAAAACAAATCTGATAGTTTGTGACAACGTTTTTAGTAAAACCACCATTTGGGTTTCCTCGACATAATTTCTAATAAATGTTGTTCCCTCCTATATACCTATACCTATACAGCTCGATGAAGGCACATTGCAAAAAGTTCACACAATCTAATTTATGTGGCCTTTGATCAAGTTACAACCTCTACATACAAGTCAGGGCTGGCCAGAGATTAAAATTATAAACAGTTGCTACGTTCAAACTATCCAAAACTTTATTGTTACTAGAGCATATGGGATATTTCTGATTATTCTGCATTATACAGGCCAACATAGCGTGAAGTAGATTTTGCATAAAACTTCAAGAATAATTATCACCTTCTTTTTTTTTTTAATAAATAAAAAAAAAACATTCTAAACCTTATCTTGCTTTGGCGTAGACAAAATTAACTTATTAAAATTAGTTAAACTAAAACGACGTTTCAGAAAATCGACATACATTTTCTGAGAAACTTAGTAAATGGGCTGTTACTTTTTTTTCTTTTTATGATACAAGTTATTTTAAATAAAATTTGTGAGCAAAGACAGGAAAAACATGAAAACTAATATTACTTCCCAAACTGTACTATTTTTAACTAATGTAGTTGCATTAGTTCGACAATTAATAATACCTTTTCCATCAAATAATCTAACAACAGTAACCAAAAAAGAAAAAAAAAAAAGGAAATTAATATGAAACTTAATTAAATATACAATTTCACGACCCGTTAAAAATCCTTCCACGCAATTAATTCCTCCAAAAAATTTTAATTTTCAATCACATTTTTAAAAAGAAAAAAAAGAAAACTTGAAAAGGTGTATCTTTTTTAGAATGTTTTCGTATTTTCAACTAAAAGTTTGTAAGAAAAAAAAATATATTTTGAAAATTTTAAGGAGAAACAGAAAGAACTAGAGGGAAAGATTACTCTAGAAAATAAATATACGAGTAAAACAGAAAGATGAGATGAGGAAACTTGGAAAACATGGAATTAAATGATAAAAGTAAAATGCTTCATGCCAATTAGCTCATTTGTTCTTTTTTCTACACTATTAAATATCTTTTTAAAAATGCAAAGACTTATTGATTAAACTAAGAGAGTAATACTATCCAGTAATATGTAGGAACAGTAATATGTATGAAAACCTTGTAATGAAATATATTTTAGTTTCGTAGACAGATATAGTTTCATTTTTTTTTTTAGATATTCGAGATATTGTATTTGAATTTGGCAACAATTATATTATCTTTTCTTTGAGTTGTAACGTTGCAGCCTATACTAGACGTGTAACGGCTTCAAGAAGGGGGCCACTTTCAGGTTCATGGGAACATTTTAATTTTTATTTACAAGCCTTATATGTATAATACAGAACTCTATTTCTTACAAATTATTATTTACAAAAGAAATGATAAATAAAAAATTAAATTTGATTTGCAAGCGCAGTTCACTCCAAGAACAGAGATTTTCGGAGTTCTCGAGTCTACGACGAATCTAAACGCCAGGTCTGTGGCAAACCTTAGTTATCACAAGGCGTGATACACGAAACCATATGGGGCTCACTTTGAAAGCTGGCTGAAACTCCGGCTTGCTCAGTCACTTCAGAGCAAAAAAAAAAAAAAAAAAAAAAAAAAAAAAAAACCTTCTTGTTCACTATCTCCTCTTTCTTATCCAAAAACCTCCCTTTAAGAAAATCCGTCAAAAGGGAGGGGGGCAGATTCCCTCACTTCTCATTAGAGTAGACACTTTCTCAGTCTATCACCAATTTACAATGCAACAAGTCAGGTGTAATCCATATTCCATATGTAATTGTTTCGACCTGTGAAGGTCACACATACAATCGCTAATTTCGTGATGTCTCATTATCCATGACACTGAATATCTGCAATCAGATTTGAGTGACAGGTTTTTCTTAGTACAAAACACTAACTACATGTAATGTAACTATCCGCAACAATGCTTGTCTATTGTCAAATTTGAGTGGTTGGTTGTTATTATTTACATGTTAAAGAATATACATTTCTCTCTCCTAGGAACGAAATGCTACAATTCTTTCCGCGGGAAAAAGGCTACAGGGTACTCTGCAAAAATGTTTTTATTAATTTTGTGCAGTCCTCGTCTTCATAGCTTAATTTAAAATGTGTAATTTTCAGGAAATAACAATTATTATTTGAAAACCACCCAATTAAAATTATTGTACTGAATACGATATAGTATTTTTATTCTACAAATATCTTGGTAAGAATCAAAATAATAGAGACCCCCAAAAGAATACAAAAGCTAGCTATTAACTATTAAGCAAACTATTAACTAGTCTTATGGTATTATTTATATGTATTTCTATTTATTTATTGTTAAAATCGAAAAGAATTACTAATTACTTATAAACAGACTTCCAACAAATTAAATCGATAAAAAAATAGTAGATAATAATGACAAAAAGAATAAAAGAATCATGGAAGATATTTGTAAAGCATTTAGTAATTAACTTTTAAAACAATTATATATATATAGCAACCATGATATTGTCTTTTCTTTGGGTACTCTGCAAAAACTTTTATTTATTAATTTTGTGTAGTGCTCAGCTTCATAGCTTAATTTAAAATGTGTAGTTTTCAGGAAATAATAATTATTATTTGAATATCACCCATTTAAAATTATTGTACTTAATACGATGTAGTATTTAAAGCATATTTATTCTGCAAATATCCTGGTAGGAACAAAAAGGATAAATACACCCCTCAAAAAAAAAAAACTTATTAATTAATCTTCTGGTATTATTTATATGTATTTCAACATCTATTTATTAAAAAACATTTTTTGTTAAAATAGAGAGCAATTACTAATGGCTTACACAAAAAAGGCAAGATTTTTAAAGGAATAAATAGACAAACATATAGTATAAAATAACGACAAAAAAATAAAAAAGCATTTAATAATTAACTGGAAAAGAGAAAATTGAAAACCATTTAATGATTAACTTGAAAAGAAAAAATTAGAAACTTGCATTTATATATTACTTTCATATCTATTTATACTAACTGCTTTTAAATACTCATAAATATAAATTCTCATTTCATGAAAGATTTATCATTAATATCAGACAAATATTATTGACATTTACCAAGTCTTTGAAGTCCATTATATGAAGAGATTAAAAACTGGCATATAACTGCGAAGTCATTAAGAATTATTATCAATATACTATTTATTTATTCATATTACTTTGAAAACTATCCCGCAATAAATTCAAGACAAATTAGTTATATTTTAAAAAAGGAATTTTTAAATTAAATCTTTAACAACAACACAAAATTCTATTAAAGCGTATCAATTCAAATAATTTTAAAACACCCTATAAATAGTTGATAATACTTTAAAAGACTCTACTATGATCAAAGTTTCTAACCAAACTACGTATCACTTATAAGTGATTTTGGCATGAATTTTCAGAAAGTCAATTATTCTCTACCGATGAAATCTTTTCTATTTAATTTATTTGAAAATGTTTCAAAAGTAGTAATTAACATACTACATTCAAAAAGTTTCGGAGAATTTAAGCTGCGGATTTCTGCTCTGATTCCATGGTAAAATGCTTAGAAAAATAATTTATTGATCCAACATTAAATTCGCGGAATTATATTTTGCTAATAAATGACTAAAAGGTTTTGACCATATTAATTAAAAATTATATTTCATGTGAAATTAATTTTGAAGTTGTCTATAATCTATTTAATTGCACGCCATTTAATAAAATTATTTTTCTGAGGTACTAGAATATTAATTAGTCATTTTTATCACATAAATTCCAAAAGATATCCTTAGTGCCTAAGTAAGACTTTTCAAAAAGTTTATATTTATTTTTGAAATTAAATATCATTGCATTTAATTTTGAAAGTTTAATCTTTTATCCAAAAGATATCCGCTTTCCTCTACGATTTCAAACATTAAGCGCATCTGGTCTGACTCAAATCTGTTCACATCCACACATATTTTTGCACAAAATATATCAAATTAAAAAAATATTAATTACAATATCAAAAATTAATGATTTATAAATTAATTAGTACATAAAATTAATATAAATATAAAAATAACATAACAAATGAATATATAAAGATAGATAAAAACACCAATTGATTCATCACTTTTATGCTGGATTAGTATAAAATTTGAACTTAATATTAAAAGCCTTTTTTAAATTGAATTTTTAAATTTTATTTATTTATTTTTGCTTTTACATTATATTACATTATTTATATTTTTATTATATATAAAAAATGAGACATATGTATGTTAGATTATTGTCGCTGTTATTGTTTTTTGGGGAGAATGAGTGCACGTAGTGACCTTCATAAATCTATATATCGGTGGTCTATGTTTGAGCCAGTACTATTATGAAAGGAAAAAATATATATATATTTATTTAATTCCACATATTATATATATATATATATGTGTGTGTGTGTGTGTGTGTGTGTGTGTGTGTGTGTGTGTGAGTGTGTTGTAACATTTTTTCCCACGGGAAGCTTTGGCTTTCCCAGAAGAGAGGAATGTATATTTTTTTGACAAGTACATAATAACAACCTATTACTCAGTGTTGTGGTTGCTATGTTACATAAAAACAACCTGTCACTAAATCAGATAGAAGATATTCGATGTCATGTATAATGAGACTCATGAGACTCTGTACGACCTTCATAGGTTGAAGCAATTACAGATATAATATGGTTTACACCATGAGTTGTTGTATCATGATTGATCATGAGCTGAGAAAATGTCTACTCGAATGAGAAGCGAGGGAAGTTGGTCATCTCTCTTTTGACGGATTTTTTAAAGGGAGGTTTTGGAAAAGAAAGGAGAGAGTTCCGCGAGGAGTCGATAAAGAGTATTGTTTTTCTCTTTTTTTTCTGAAGTGACAGAACAGGACGGAATTTCCGCCTATTTCCACAGTGAGCATCTTGTGGTTTCGTGTGTCACGCCCTGTGATAATTAAAGTCTGTCGCAGACCACGTGTTTTGAGAATCGACGTAGACTCGACCTTGGAGTGAACTGTACTTGTGATTTAATCGTGCACTTGTGATCAAATTTAAAACTTTAATATTCATTTCTTTGTATAATAACCCAGATTTCTGTATTTGTATATATATATATATATATATATATACATTCTATTTACTTCACAAAAAAGAAAACCTTTGTTAAGGACACTGAAGCTCTTTTCAATCTCTCCAAATACCAATCTTCGCGAAGTCAGCTGGAGACAAAGGCACCATAGCCATTTCAATTCCTATTTCTGCATTTTTGTACTAACGTAAAAGAAATACATCAACTTTATATTAGAAATATTGAGAAATTTTTCCTTAGTTGAATGTCTTTGTGTGTTGGATTGTTGAATTTTTTTCCATAAACTGTAGGGCCAAGAAAATGCTGCATTGAAATTGGTTTTTAGAAAGTACGGAAACTGGCAAAAGAAAAGAAATTTGTGTCACATGAAAGAAATAATTTGTATTCTCGCAGCAGACATAAATGTGACATAAAAAATGTTGCTTTCTTCCGATTTAAATCATTCCTGATAGTGACGTCTCTTTTATATTCAGAGTAAATAATAAGCACCAAGCAATACAACAATAGACAGATCGTACGAGAAAAGTGGTCTTACGGATTGGCATTTCCATGATGAAAAAGCAAAAAGCTATATGTACTCTGAACCAAAAATGACTGCATAAAATTCTCTTCAATTTATTATACTTTTAATACCTTGCACAGAAGTTTCATATTCATAATTCAGATTAAAACTTTCACGTATATGAATCATATATATTCTACTTACTTAAAATCGTGTGCATTTCATTAAATAAGTTCATTCTGAGGAATTTTGGATATAGTGGAAAATGTGAAAATGAATAGAATAAAACAGAAGATATGAATCGCATGATTATGATAAAAAAAAAAAAAGAAGAAAAAAAAAGCATGATTCGAATCAATGCGAGAAAAAGAAAATATAAATCGCATCATTATAATATCGTCATATTTGCCATTTTAAATTGTTGTAGCACAGTGAATCTTCCACTAAATTTATTTTATCTGTTTATTAACAATTTTATCACATAGTTAATATAAATCAACTTAAATCTAGTTATCACATCTAAATAAGTCGCACTTTTAGTCCTATTTATAAATTATTTTCACACTATTGCTTATCAAACAAAAATTTCAAACGTTTATAACTACAACACAGCAGAGAGTGTTTGAATATCATTACAGTACTAACACTGAGGCCAGAGTAGGGCAGTGCATATCGCGTTGGGTTTTGAATCTGGTCACATCGATTCAAACCCAAAGAATGAAGCTGAATTTAATAGAAGCTGAATTTAATTTTTAGCTGCATATACCATAGAGGGCCAGAATAAATCTGTAAGGAAGCCCACCCCTACTGTGGGTCTTGAGGAGTGGTGGGAATCCCCAAATGTTGCTTCTGACTATTTCATTCTAAATGTTGGTGTCAAAACATGCATGTAGTATAAATGGCCCCTCATATTACAAAATGGTTATCAATGAATTTGCTATATGATTCTTATAATATTAATATATTATATTGAATATCTTATTGTTCTATGTTCAGCTTCTGTACTTCCAAAAGTGAATTTTGCGACAATTTTCCCGCCTCCATCGTGTGTCCATTCAATTTCACTCACATCATTCCCAAAATGTATAGGGGCGACTCAGCTCTAGGCACAGTAATGTGGTGTGGTGTAGTGGTAGTGGTCAGTTACCTCAGATAAAGGCGTTTGAAAACAACCAAAGTTGTTTTAATACTAAAAATTTTTATCTCTCACTCTACGTACCTTTATTTCGCCGAGCACGTAAACTTAACAGATTTAAAGCTAGGAATTAATGTAACCATAATGATATTTCAAAAACTCTCTGACGTTATATTCAACTTACCATTTAATTTTTTTTTTTCTATTCACAAACAAACTTTTAAATACCATGTCAGCCTGGATGAAATTTTGAGACACTGGATGAGATAACACCAGGTGTAGAATAGCTAGGGCTTCGCAAACCAAAATCATTAGTTAATAATAGACGAGAAATTAAAAAATATAAATACTTGAAGTTTTGAATAAAAGAGTTTATTTTTTTACCTCAATAATATTTTTTTAAGTTCTTTACTAGTTAATCACTTAATTTTTTATCTAGTTATCACTTATCTAAATAAGTCGCAATACATAAACACTTGTAATACTATTTATAAGTTATTTTCACATTATTGCTTATCAAAGTAAAATAGTTTTCTGATGCTTATCTTATTCCTTAAATTAATGCTTATCTAATTCGTTAAATTAATGCTTATCTGCTGTTTATATAAATAATAACATTAGTGCTTATGCCTTATTTACAGTAGTTAACATTAGTGTTTATGATATATTTAGTTCTTTCTTAGTCAATCACTTAAATTTTTATTTAGTTATCACATCTAAATAAGTCGCAATATATAAACACTTTTAGTCCTATTTATAAATTATTTTCACACTATTGCTTATCAAACTAAAATATGTTATTTTCTGCTGCTTATCTAATTCCTCAAATTAATGCTTATCTACTGTTTACATAAATAATAACATTAGTGCTTATGTCTTATTTAATTTAAACCCACTAAATTTAAAAACATTTACCAAACACTCACCATTTTGAAGTTATTTTTTGGTATTGAATGACTCAGGTCCATAGCCCAGTATTATAGAAAAAACATTAAAGATTTTTGTTTCATATATCCCTTAAAACGCATTACTTACTTTTATGCCTTCTGCATGTTTTAGTAAGTGCTCGCATTAGAAATAAAAGATTATGTTTTATGCATAATAAGACCAAAAATATTATTAAATATGATTAGCAAAACTACATTTGTACATAAAAAGCCTTCTGAATAAATCCTCTACATGGTTTTACATAAGAAACATATATAAATTACGATTTAATAAAAAAATTGAATTTGTTTTCACATTTTTGTAATGCCATTTAAATTGAAAAAAATATTTATTGAATAATTTTATTTTACTTGTTTTTATACTTTCAAATCAAATGACAAAGCATTTAGATTACTGGTTCCCAAAGTGGCTGATACAGCCTCCTAGAGGGCAGTGAAATTACCTGGGGAGCGATAACAGCCTCAGGTTCGTTTTTTGGGGGGTAATAAAAAATAAGGGAATGATGAAGGATAAAGAATAATTGTATTTACATTATAATATTTAGTAAAACGTGGGTTTATACGATCACAATTTTTTCAATACAAACAGAAAGAAAGAATTCAACAGAAAATAACGAAGAGCGGTAATTTAAGAATACTGCTGAAAAATAAAGGGTTCGTTGTTCTTTTGGGGGCAGGGGGTTAATAAAAAATAAGGGGGTAAATAAGGATACAGAATAATTGTATTTTCGTCATAATATTTAGTGAAAAATGTCACAATTTTTCGATAAAAACAGAAAGAAAGAATTCAACAGAAAATAACGAATTGTGATAATTTAAGAATACAAACAAAGTCAAGGATTAACTTAATGATTGCAAGGCACCAGACTCATCATTCTCATTAGGATAATTTTTAATGTTACTCTTTATTTTTATTTCCATATATTCTTCTTCAATAATTCTTTTTTGAATCAAAGCTTAATATGGTTCAGTTCATTTTTAATAAATTCTAGAAATTCCAGCTGACTTATTTACTACATCGTTATTTACTCTAATTTAAGATATAAGTAGATATATAGGTAGGGCCTGTTGGCCGAATGACTAGCGCCGCTCTGGCGCCCGGTGCCGCAGGGTTCCAGTTGCCGTGGATGTTTGTAGTGGTTAGGAATCCACTTTAAACCGTAGATCCCGATCTAACATTACTCCGCGTCCGTGGCTTATCTTCAAGCTACACACACACCTCCTGGGTAGTGCTAAGTGAGTAACGTCGATGCAGCGCTTGCCTTAAGGGGCAAAAGACAACTGTCTAAGTATTTGCCAACTGCATAAAAAAAATTATTATTGCCCACATCAACTATTTATATTTTCATTTTCAACAATAGCCTATCTATTAGTTCAAAGAATAATAACAAGACTGTAAAGCGTTGGGCGTAGAACTGATAGCCCTACCGCATAAAAAGAAAACATCTCCTGTCCCGAAATCTGCAGTGGGCAGACGGCCTTGGCCAATCATGGGGTGGTTGCGCCAATGAGGAAGAAGGTATATAAAAGAAGAAAAATAAAACAAATAAGTTTTGGAATCATTGATTTAAACCCTTCTACAGTAACCAGCTTAACATTTACATCCAGTGAAGGCTACATTTTTATTAATCGTTAAAAATGTTGCAAGTTATTTACTTTAATAATAATAATTTAAAATCCGAAACTGAAACAAATAGAATGAACATTAACATTTCAAGTAAATATTACTAATTTTTTAAAATACAGAGATGTGGTTCTAAAAATATTCTATTTGTAACCATGTTTCCTCCCACGCACTGGCAAGAGCGATCTCTGTGGCGTTAAGGGAGGTTTACATTTCCATAAAATGATTTACTTGAAAATAATATTTTTTTACTTGTTTATTAAAAATATACTAAACTCTATTCAATCTTCAGTATAAATAACTTAAAAAATTGATATTTATTCAACTACAAGTTAACATATTATATCAATAATTATATCAATAATTTTTATATTTTATAAAAAAAAAAAACATATTTTAATGCTTTAAATTAAAATTTCTAAACTATTAAAGCTAAATTAGCTAATTAACTTTTTATTACTCATTATATTTCACACCATTGTGATAAATTTTATTTGCGACTGATCGTAGCAAATTCATGAAATAAGATCATATATGTTTTTGAAGGATGGTAAATCGTGACAAAAAGGCATTTCTTCCCCAGTTCCGAATTTAAAAAATATTAGTTGACCTATTTTAAATGTAAATTATAAAAAATGTGCACTGAGAGAACAAGAGAAAATTCAAGAATTTTTAAAAGAAAAATTCAAGATTACAAGAATTTCAAGTTTCAGAAGTTTTACAAAATTTCAAGATTTAGAAGATTTCAAGAATTTCAAAATTTAAGAAGTATTATAAAATTTCAAGATTCAGAAGAGTTTCAGAAGTTTTTACAAGAATTTCAAGATTCAGAAATTTCAAGTTTCAAGAAGTTTTACAAGAATTTCAAGATTCAGAAGATTTCAAGAATTTCAAGTTTCAGTTTTGCAAGAATTTTTACAAGAATTTCAAGATTTAGAAGATTTCAATTTCAAGAAGTTTTACAATTTCAAGAAATTTCAAAATTTCAATATTCAGAAAATCAAATTTCGTAACTTGAAAATGCAAAACATTTAAAAGTTTATTTGATTTGCAATAAACTAAACAGAGGAAAAACCCCTTTACATCAGGTGTTCTAAATCTCTTTGACCCACTGATTCTTTTGAAAAGTAAGGTAAAGACCACGGACCTCTTTTGATTAGTATGGTAAAGACCACAGATTCCTTTTGAAAGAAATGGAGGCCACATATCCCTTCTGAGAATGATATTAAAAAAATAAAGTTATGAAGTAAACCCATTATAATAAAAACAGTTAAGAAAAAAAGATATTAAAGTAATAACATTTGTGAGGGTTTATTTGTATATTAAGTAACAGTAAATAATGTTGTAAAATGTAAGGAGTTGACACTACGAAAACTGTTTCATTAATCATTTAACTATGATGGAATGAATAGATGACAAGACAACACTTAGGGAATGCTATAAATCTAATCCATTTTTTTTAATAATACAAGTTGGAAAATACCTATTCGCAACAACATTTTTATTTCTAAGAATACGAAGAATAGTTTAAAGCTTTTATAGCTTGCTTTACAAGAAGGGAACAAACGCTTCCCAGAAATGCCTGAATTCCGTAAATAGCTATGATAACATCAAAGCTAATCGATAATGGCGCCGATCGATTTTTCTGGATATAAAACCGCAGCTATGTTTTATGAAATTACCTTTTATTTCGATTGGTTAACTCATAAAACAGTAAATTTGTCTATATTTTATAGATCATATAATTAGAGAGTGATTTAATTGCAGATATTTCATGCTGATGTTACTATGTGTTTTATTTTCATTGAGCTCTAACGCTAGAATTAATCAAACATCAGAGATAATAATAATTTTTCCACATTTTAGCTGACAGAATCCTTGAGGACTTATTGTTAAAAACCTCTAATTTAAGTACATAAAAGCAATAGTACTACACTTAGCAAATAAAAAAGAATGTTGATAAAATAATGTCGATACCTAAATGATGATTCGAAAAATTAAAAAGTCTTAATAGCATGAAAAAAATTCAAATGATTGTTTGATGAGTAAAATGACAGAATTTTTGAAATAAAAAATCAAACATCTTTAGAAGTTTAAATTTTCAATAGGAACTTAATGGATGTCGTAAAACATTATTCTAATAAAAAAGTATTATTCAGTTTTTTTTAGCTGCAATGAAGACAGTGCCTAAAACGATTTAAAAAGAAAGAATCCATGATTATTTTTAAACAATTGCGGGATGAACAACTGTAGTATTTTTTAAATTCGCACTTATATGTAAATACTATTCCTATACCCTTTCCTTGGCTTGTTAAAATCATTTGCATTTGTCGCTTGAAATCAGGTAATAGTCGCGTTAATCTGTAAAAACAAACCGCTGAAATGAAAAGTTGAAAAAAACAAACAGATAAAAAATAAGAAAAGCAGTGAAAAATCCAACCTTTTCTTTTCAATCGTAGTTTTTAATTTACGACAGAGGAGAATAATAATAAACAAAATTCCCATTCTACTCCTTCTCATTTACCTACAATTGATGCGCTTTTTGGTTTCAATACTGAATCTAATTTTGTAAGTGTGTGTTTCTCCTACGCACTACAAGAGTGCCTTTGCGGCGCTCAGAAGAAATCATCAGTGGGTACCAAGACACTCAGAGAGGACGTACGGCAAAACAGGAGCTGCCGTTAGTTTCGAGATCTCCTCCCGAGAGCCAGAAGTGGAATCCTTCCATTACTGTATAATTGGCTACTGTCTCAGAGATGTTTCATTTACAGTCTCTCATCCCGAGAGAAGATATAGTTAGCATTATCCTGTGCATAATTTGTCCTACAGACTCTCATCCAGAGAGGAGGTATATTTCGCTATCCAGCGTGTACCTGAATAACTTTATTTACAGCTAGAAGTATAATCCTTCCACTTAAATATAAGTATATGTCTTTAAATGTTTGTTGTATATTAATCTTTGTAGTGTGTCGTGCTCGATGGCTTGTAGCTTGTAATTAAAGTGGTGCGATTTTAAATGTGTGTTCTTGTGGCTTGACCACATCCAGATCCAGCTACACAAACAAATGACGATATCTACTACAATTTGAGTATAGTTTACAAACAATTAGAAAGAAAACAAAACACTTCCTTTACACACATATATAAGCACACACAAGCACACAAAAATCTAGTACATTTGATTAATAGATAAAGTAGTGAAAAAGAATTCATATATTTGGATAAATTTTTGTTTTATTTTATTTTAAAAATTTCTTTTATGATGAAATTATCCCTTAACAAATATAAGCCCTTTAAGAATTATAAATTCCAAAGGATTTTAGAAATATAAATTCCTTAGTCCATTAAAAAATATCAGTTTCAATCCTAGGATTTCATATCTAATTGAAATTCTGTTTTGATTCAATGTTGAAAGAGATATACATCTACACAAAAGTAAAATAATCCACCCAACACCATTTTCAGGGGATAAAAAGCTTGTTAGCGAAATAAGAAGAGGATTCTTTTGCTTGAGACAGATGTCTTTTCCATATCCAATTTCAAAACTTTTCTTTATCTTCTCTGGGGGAAGGAAGGGGGAAAACTCTGTGATGAATTATCAACTGAAGAGGTTTGGATTGGTTTGTTACTCAACTGAAGAGTTTTGGTTTGGTTTGTTACTCTACGGTCATTTGTGCACGTTTTAGGTTAAGTAGACCGGGATCTACTGTTTAACGTGGGTTCCGATTCAATAACAAATATCCATGCCACCGCCAGGATTCGAACCTTAAGCCTGTGGTACCAAACACCACAGCGATAACCAAATTAATAATTTAACATTAAATAATTTAGGTAATCCAAATACCAGCGTTTGTTTTGACCAAATAAAAATCACTGATAAAAAAAAAAAAAAAAAAAAAAAGAAAACAGAAGAAGAAAAAATTAATTTTTTTGTTAAGATCCAAATGTTTTTGACATTTATGGTCTTAATCACTGAAGTACTTATGTATTACTATTTTAAATCACATTAAACATCCATTATATGAAATTTGTGTTTAGAAAAAGAAAGTTTCTTGTTAATTCGAAAGAGATTTGTATATATTTGATTTTATTTATTTTTTAAAATTCAAAATTTAGCTATTCTATAGTTTCCTTTCTAGGTAACAGCATCGTTAGCAACATTTTTAGGCTAAGTATCAAAAGATATTTCTATTCTTAAAAAAAAATTCCGGCAATGGACAATTACAATGGATGCTGCCAGCAGATTCGAATGCCTGGAGAGAGAATGTTTTTTGTTGATGTTGTCGTTGTTGAAAATCAGTTGACTTCAGGTTCCGCTCTTAGATATACGAGGAACGACATACTAATGGGCGATGAAAAGAGGATATTGTTTCTGAAAGCATTGATTACAATGGATGCTGTCAGCGTAGTCGAATGCCTGGAGAGTGAGTGTTTTTGTTGATGTTGTCGTTGTTGAAAGTCAGTTGACTTCAGGTTCCACTCTTAGTATACCAAGAACGGCGCACTAATTTGCGATAAAAGGAGGACATTGTTTCTGAAAGCATTGATTACAATGGATGCTGCCAGCGGATTCGAATGCCTGGAGAGTGAGTGTTTTTTGTAGATGTTGTCGTTGTTGAAAATCAGTTGACTTCATGTTCCGCTCTTAGATATACAAAGAATGGGGAATGAAAGGAGGATATTGTTTACCGGAAGGATTTTGGAGTAACTGCTTCACATTTACTTATCAGACGGGAGAAAACCTGGAAATCTTCCACCTGTCAATGCGCTTTACTCACATCATTTCAGTTGCAGTTAAATAACCTCGTTTCTGAAACAAATGATTACAACGGAATAGTCGAACGGAGATTGAGTGCTAACTACAAAATTGATAACAACATCAGTACTATAGAGGTGTTAAGGATAGTGTTTGTTGGAGAAGACGGTACAACGCAGAAATATATAAATGCTATAAAGATCTAGATATTATAAAATTTATTAAGATCAATAGATTAAAATGGGCTGCTCATATATTTAGAATGAATGATTTAAACTATGTAAGAAGCCTCGTTTTGGCAAAGCCACAGGGACAAAAAGAAGACGGCACAGGCTTCAATGGATAGACGCAGTTGAAAAGGATTTTTGCTGTACTAGGGGTTAAGAATTGGAGGACTATTGTCCTTCAGAGGAATGCATGGAAATCACCTTTTCAAAGGAAGGCTTTGGCCTACACTGGACTGTCGAACTACTGATGACGAGGATATAATATATGCAATGAATAGACTCAGAAGTCCGGAGAGATGCAATTGCCTTTCAAAGGTAATTGTTCGCCTTTGATTGTCATATTAGAGAAAACCTGGAAAACTGCTACATAACAGACCGACTGTTGATGTGAGATCTCATACATGGTGTCACGATTATGAGTTTCCTTGTCTGTGAAAACAGTATTTGTGATGTAGCCATTCGTTGATTTGAGCCTTCTCCCTTTTCCATACTAGATGAGGAAATGACAATAATAGTTTTCATTGATTCTAATTCAATTTCCAGTTATATCCAATGAAAAGGATTTTTGCTGTACTAGGGGTAAAATTGGATGACCATTGTCACCCAGAGGAATGCATGGAAATCTCCTTTTCAAAGGAAGGCTTTGGCCTACACTGGACTGTCGAACTACTGATGACGAGGATATAATATATGCAATGAATAGACTCAGAAGTCCGGAGAGATGCAATTGCCTTTCATAGGTAATTGTTCGCCTTTGATTGTCATATTAGAGAAAACCTGGAAAACTGCTACATAACAGACCGACTGTTGATGTGAGATCTCATACATGGTGTCACGATTATGAGTTTCCGTGTCTGTGAAAACAGTATTTGTGATGTAGCCATTCGTTGATTTGAGCCTTCTCCCTTTTCCATACTAGATGAGGAAATGACAATAATAGTTTTCATTGATTCTAATTCAATTTCCAGTTATATCCAATGAAAAAGGATTTTTGCTGTACTAGGGGTAAAAAATTGGATGACCATTGTCACCCAGAGGAATGCATGGAAATCTCCTTTTCAAAGGAAGGCTTTGGCCTACACTGGACTGTCGAACTACTGATGACGAGGATATAATATATGCAATGAATAGACTCAGAAGTCCGGAGAGATGCAATTGCCTTTCAAAGGTAATTGTTCGCCTTTGATTGTCATATTAGAGAAAACCTGGAAAACTGCTACATAACAGACCGACTGTTGATGTGAGATCTCATACATGGTGTCACGATTATGAGTTTCCGTGTCTGTGAAAACAGTATTTGTGATGTAGCCATTCGTTGATTTGAGCCTTCTCCTTTTCCATACTAGATGATGAAATGACAATAATAGTTTTCATTGATTCTAATTCAATTTCCAGTTATATCCAATGAAAAGGATTTTGCTGTACTAGGGGTAAAAAATTGGATGACCATTGTCACCCAGAGGAATGCATGGAAATCTCCTTTTCAAAGGAAGGCTTTGGCCTACACTGGACTGTCGAACTACTGATGACGAGGATATAATATATGCAATGAATAGACTCAGAAGTCCGGAGAGATGCAATTGCCTTTCATAGGTAATTGTTCGCCTTTGTTGTCATATTAGAGAAAACCTTGAAAACTGCTACATAACAGACCGACTGTTGATGTGAGATCTCATACATGGTGTCACGATTATGAGTTTCCGTGTCTGTGAAAACAGTATTTGTGATGTAGCCATTCGTTGATTTGAGCCTTCTCCCTTTTCCATACTAGATGAGGAAATGACAATAATAGTTTTCATTGATTCTAATTCAATTTCCAGTTATATCAATGAAAAAGGATTTTGCTGTACTAGGGGTAAAAATTGGATGACCATTGTCACCCAGAGGAATGCATGGAAATCTCCTTTTCAAAGGAAGGCTTTGGCCTACACTGGACTGTCGAACTACTGATGACGAGGATATAATATATGCAATGAATAGACTCAGAAGTCGGAGAGATGCAATTGCCTTTCAAAGGTAATTGTTCGCCTTTGATTGTCATATTAGAGAAAACCTGGAAAACTGCTCATAACAGACCGACTGTTGATGTGAGATCTCATACACCTGGAAAGTTTCCGTGTCTGTGAAAACAGTATTTGTGATGTAGCCATTCGTTGATTTGAGCCTTCTCCTTTTCCATACTAGATGAGGAAATGACAATAATAGTTTTCATTGATTCTAATTCAATTTCCAGTTATATCCAATGAAAAGGATTTTGCTGTACTAGGGGTAAAAAAGTTGATGACCGACTGGCTACACTGGACTGTCGAACTACTGATGACGAGGATATAATATATGCAATGAATAGACTCAGAAGTCCGGAGAGATGCAATTGCCTTTCATAGGTAATTGTTCGCCTTTGATTGTCATATTAGAGAAAACCTGGAAAACTGCTACATAACAGACCGACTGTTGATTTCTCATACATGGTGTCACGATTATGAGTTTCTCTGAAAACAGTATTTGTGATGTAGCCATTCGTTGATTTGAGCCTTCTCCCTTTTCCATACTAGATGAGGAAATGACAATAATAGTTTTCATTGATTTTAATTCAATTTCCAGTTATATCCAATGAAAAGGATTTTGCTGTACTAGGGGTAAAAATTGGATGACCATTGTCACCCAGAGGAATGCATGGAAATCTCTTGAAAGGAAAGCCTTAGCCCACTCTGGGCGGTCGTGCTATAGAGGATGATCAATGCTATCGGTGAAGCATCGTTAGCTCCTTCTCGAAATATTTTTTCACTGCAGAAACTAGATTCTCGCGACTTTTCTCATAAAAAGGTTTCCCTAGGGATTTTCGTTTCCGAGCATTTTCAAATGGAAATTTTACTCTAGTGGTAACTTTTATATTACAATTAAATCTTACCTCTGGATAATTGAATCCTGAACCTTGAACCCAGAAAATTTTAAAAAAAAATAATAAAATGATAAAATGGTACGTACCAATGAAGTTGTTGGCCTCTGGGATGTGAGGTATCAGACTCTGGGTAACAGAGTCTGTGAGGAATTCTCAGGTATTGGAGACCTTCACCTTCAAAATAATTAGGAATATTGGGAGTTAAGTTCAAAACAAACGTAATGTTTTTTTCTTGCAGTTTACTTAGATTTCCAGCAACTTCAGCGTTGCCGAGGAATAAGTATGTCGTCACGGCATTTGGGTATGGCTTAGGCAATTGGCGCTCCGGTCGACTCCACGGAAGCATTTGAACTTCACTTGTGCCGATCGGATCTAGTGTTGGAACACGTTTCATCCCTGGTTCAAATCCATTCGCGGCTAGATTATACTGAATCCATTGTGGATAATCTATGCTGAATTCCTCAAAGCCTCCTGAAAGAAAACCACACAGTTAGCAATAAAAGGAGTTTTATTGTGTATAAGTTGAATGAATTTTTGATCACAAGTTATATTTCGTTATTACTTTTATGGGATTTGATCTTTTGTTCTAAAGGACTTGTATATGATGTATTTGTTTTTCTATCACTTGTTTTATACTTAATGTGTGTGTTATTTAGTGACAACAATAAAATAATGTGCTTTTACAGAACATTTAAAAACAAATTCAATAAATAATTTTATTGAAGTTTTGGATACACTTTCGCAAGGAATACCCGACTCTTAGCAAAATGTATGTTGATGATATATGATGTGTTTGTTGTTATAGCACTTATTTAATACTTATTGTGTTTATTATTTAGTGACAACAATTAAATGATGTACCTGACATTTAACTGTTAACACTGATTTACAGGACATTTAAAAACAAATTCAATAAATAACTTTTATTGAAGTTTTGGATACACTTTCGCATGGAATACTCGACTCTAACAAATGTATGTTGATGATGTTGATGATATATGATGTGTTTGTTGCTATAGCACTTATTTAATATTTATTGTGTTTGTTATTTAGTGACAGCAATTAAATGATGTACCTTACAGGACATTTAAAAACAAATTCAATAAATAATTTTATTGAAGATTTTGGATACACTTTCGCATGGAATTCCCGATTTTCAGCCTAAATATTTCTACTGTACCTTATTGAGTTTGTAACAATTTACAATTGTGAAAATATCTTTTCTGATTCGATAGCTATAAAGCTACAATTTCGCTCAAAACCAAAGGCCTGAAAAATAACTCTAAGAGGCTATTTAAAAACATGCTTTTACACTATGTATTAAAAATTTATTCTCAAAAGCACAATCATCCATTGCATTTTGACGTTTTCTTGCACATCGGTGTTGTTGCTCATACATTGTTCTTTCTCCTCCATTCAACGTTGTATGCATAAGTGGAACATGGGCGTGCGAAGTGTGACGTCTTTAGTGGTTAATACACGGCATTTGCGCATCGTCAGCGAGATGAATAAATAATAACAAATAATATCGTCACCTAAAGCCTCCCACCATGTAGCCTGACTGTCGGTATCGAGACCCTTAACCCGTTGTCACAATCACCATAGAGTGTCCTCGTTTCTCAAAGCAGTGAAATGCAACACACGCCACCAGTGGATTCAACCCAGAGCCCTCATGCCTACTCGTTTCTCAAAGCCGTGAATTACAACACACGCCACCAACGTATTCAAATTAGAGTTCTTATGCCTCCTCGTTTCTCAAAGTAGTGAATTACAATACACGCCACCAGCGGACTCAATCCAAATCCCTCATGCCTTCTCGTTTCTCAAAGCAGTGAACTGCAACACACGCCATCAAAGTATTCAAATTAGAGTTCTCATGCCTGCTCGTTTTTCAAAGCACTGAATTACAACACACGCCACCAGATTCAATTCTGAGAGTCAATCCTGAGCCGTCATGGAATTTAACTGCGCACATTACCTCAGTGCCATGAGTCGAAATAACATCCATATTTAATTAGCGTGCTTTGTTTTTAGTGATCTTCAAACCCTTGCATATTTCACTTCATTTTGATTATTTAAATACAAACAATAAAGCAAGCTTTTTATATTTTAATCTGGAATCAAAAACTACTATTTATTAACATCTTAAAAAAACTGAATAGAAAGTAAAAGCTGAAGTCAAAGATAGTCAAAAGCCAGTTTAATACAGAAAATTTTCTTCCTAACATAGGAAAATATGTTCTTTATTTACTTATTTATCGCTATTAATAACTCTCCTCGCCCAAAATGTTACAACTGTTACAATGTTACAATTATCCACACATCACCCATTGACAAATGTTTACGTATGATATGTTTTTGTAAGGTTTATGATATGGGATTACGATAATTTCGCATTTTATGGAATCGCCGAAAACTTCTTTTTATAGTGACACTCAGAAAAGTAGATGTGTTTATTGCTAAATAAGGCATTAGAACACACAAATCTATTTGGATCAACTTATATTTCCCAATAATTTTTAAACTTGGTTATTAAAAATGTCGATTAATAGAAATCATTTGATTAATCACTTTTACCCTCAATAGTAAAATTCAAACAAATGCTAAAATATTTATTAAATTTCTGTAATACCATGTATCAAATTCTTCATTTAAATTTATTTATGTTTATTATGTATAAATAAAAATAAATATTGGATGTATAACATTTTTTTGTGAGGTCCGCTGTTAAGTTTTAGAGAGTATATTTGGCCAACGGCCTTCACAGGTTTGAGAAGTGCTGTTGTCTGTTGATCTATTTCGAATTCAAGATATATATTTATTAAAGTGCTAAAAAAATTTTTTTTTAAATGCAATCGTTGTAGAAAAATTTTACTGAACAGAAAAAAATAGGACTACAAAACAGTGTTAGGAAACTTTCATAGATAACAAGATGTACATATAAGTTTTCATATATACATGGAATTGAAGAAAACATTTGTTTGAGATCTTCAAAATATGAAATATGAAATATTAATGAGCCAACGAAAATTTTAACCTAAAAAAAAGAAAAATTCTTCTTTTTTTGTTTTTAGAAAATTCACTGTTCCATTTAAAATAAATGAATTGTCATTCTTTCTTCCAAATCAAATTCCTTATGCCACTTTTATCCAAATTTTATTAGTTTATAAACTGAATAAACTAAATACCTACTTTTGTGTATTATACGGCTAATCAGCATTAATTGATTTAGGTTTGAAATATAAATTTTGGCAGGTATTTTAATTTTTAGAATCAGTCTAAGAGAAATTATCGCTATTGATAATTTGGAAGAAATTTTCGAATGGCAAAAAATGTTCAAAAGATAATTATTCTAAATAAAACCAAAAGTCTTCGATGTCCATGAATTTACAAAAAAATAGTGAAAAACTCCTTCAAATATAGTAGTGGAACCGTGGTTCCACTAACGCAACTCCATACCCTTTGTTTCAGTAAGCTTCAAGATTCTCGTCAGAGAGGAAGAACGGCAAAACAGGCGCTGCCGTTAGTTACGAACTCTCATCCCGAGAGCTAAAAGTGGAATCCTTCCACAACTGTATAATTAGTTATTACTTCAGAGATGTTTAGTTTACAGTCTCTCACGCCGAGAGAAGATATAGTTAGCACCATCCTGTGCATAAATTGGCCTACAGACTCTTATCCGGAGATGAAGTGCATTTCTCGATCCAGCGTGTACTTAAGTAACTTTATTTACAGTTTAGAAGTGGAATCCTTTCACTTAAATATATGTCTTTAAATGTCTGTTGTATATTAATCTTTGTAGGGTGTCGTGCTCGTGCGCTTGTAATAAAGTGGTGCGGAAGTGTCCTTGTGACTTGATCACACCCAGATCGAGCTGCACGAATAAACCGACATATGTAGAAAATAATATTTTAAGATTCAAATATAATTTTTCGATGTGTATCTTTAAACGATAATTAAGTTTTATTTTTTGTTTGTTGATAATGGAACAACTAACTAATTTCATCATTTCTAAAAATATTCTAAACATAATAAAGTTAATCTTTAAAAAATAAAGTTGTAGAGTTAGTTCAAAATATATTAATGGTCAATTAAATATCTGAACAAATCGGTAAATTAATCGAAATAAAAGGGAAAATGAGAAGTTAAATACAGTAAAAATCATTAATTCTTCATAAATTTTCATTAAAAAGCTATGCAGATCATTTTAAAATTGATTTTCATCTATTAAAACTAAAGATTCATAAAGCTTGCTTTAAAATTTTAAAAAGTCATGTAAAATTTATGTATAATGCTTGTGATTTTGATTAATTCTCAGAATAATTTAGTTTTGAAGTCACTGGATATGGAAAGAGTTTTAATAAGAACATACTTTCACTCTCTCTAAATATCAAGTTAGTTTATAATCTTCTAATTTCAATTTTCAATTTCCATTATTTACTTAAATTATTATTTCCATTATTTCCATTTATTTTCTTATACACCAGAATATTATATTTATTAAAATGTTTTAATTAAATATAAAAGTCTTCTTGCTTATATTTTACCACCACATATTAGCTCTACTATACATTCGTTTCTGTCTTATAAAACTTTACATTTCGTATAAATTTGGAAGGTTTATTAATAATAAATAAATTAATATTTATTTATTATTAATAATTTAAGCTTATTAGACTGGGACCTACAGTTTAAGTGGATTCCGAACCACTAACACACATCCATGTCAGCGCCAGGATTCGTTGCAATTACTGAAGAGATTTTTGATCAACTTATATTTCAAATTATCAAATAATGGTGCATGAAACTTGATTTTCTGAAAATTTTTTTTAACTTTAATTCTGAGAGGTAGCTAGCTCACAAAAAAAGGATAAAAATAAGGACTAAAAAATTATTTAATCTTTTTTTAGTTTGATACCTTCAATTTTTAATATACTATTGTGCCCCAAAAGTAAGACCAAATTTTTTTTCAAAAACACTTTATTTATTCTTCCCAAATTTATCTCATAGCCTTCAAAGTAATTCTCCTGACACAATGCACTTATGCCAACTTTTTTTCCAATCCTCAATGCATGCTAAAAAGTCATCGGCAGGGATGGCTTTTAAAGCGCGCGACGATTCACGTTGAATCTCTTCAATCCACTCAAAACGGTGTCCCAGGAGTGGTATTTTGAGTTTAGGGAATAGCCAGAAGTCGCACGGTGTAAATACGGTGATTGTGGAACGATATTGGTTTCATTTTTGGCGAAAAGTCACGAAGAATCATTGCAGTATGAGCTGGCGCGATCCTTTTGAAATTCCAGCATTACCAGCAAAGTCTCTAATTGTAAATCGACGGTTTACAAGCACCAAATCTTTAAATTTTTTGGACGTGAGCTTCGTTGGTTGAGGTTAATGGTCGACCAGAGGGCCCTTCGTCTTCAACGCGTTCTCTACTTTCTTTGAACTGTTTATACCACTTGTAAACATTTCTTTCCGATATAGAAATGCTCACTGAATGCCTTCTACAACACTCTATACGTTTCCGCGAACAAAATTTAGTGCAAGTTCTTGCGCAATTAATTCAGACATTTTATAAATCGCCTGAATCAGTTTTAGCGTCTCACAAAGCCAAGCGTAATTTAAACACTAATGAATATTTTGACGTGAAATTTCACTCAAATGTCAAGGACAGTGCCAGCCACCAAAAAAAAAAAGAAACAAAAATTGGAATTCCGTAAGCCCTGGAATTTTAAATTGAAAATTGTTACATTTTGGATACAGTAATAAACGCTTTCTCAGCGGGAGAGCAGATTACACAGTACTTCCTCTCGGGTGAGAGTCTCGAGGCCTACTGACCATTTCTCTTGAATGCCACAGGGGGACGCTTTTGCCAGTGCATAGGAGGAAGCACGGTTACATTGTGGACACATTAGTGATTACATTGGTTACATTAACACATGATTACATTGTGGACACAGTAGTAGGTATTTGAAAAATTAAAAAGAAATGTAACATCTTTTCAATGCTGCAAACTTTTTGATATTCTACCAAGTTATTTCACCATTTTTTATTCCCTCATATTGCATGACTTTTGTTCAGAGCGGAGAGGCTCATTATTTTTCCAGCATTTCTAATACTTATTAATTAATTTAAAAAAAACTTCTAAGAAGTTCTTTAAATGATTCTGTCTCTTTTTGAACATTTTATTCTAGAATGTTCAAAAAGAGACAGAAAAGTGAACAAAGTGATTATTTGCCATATTTTTGAAGCAAGCATATTGCAAACATAATTTTATAAAAGTAAATAAAATATATGAATGTGGCACAAAAATCAATTTACTTAAAATCTATAATTAAGGGTAATAATTTTTTCCGTATTATATATGAATTCTATTTAGATTGCGGCGAGCTACTTTGATTTTACCTTTGTCTCATTCAAAAGACTGTTATGGCTCAAAGTATCTCCTTCAAGAGTTTGACAGAAAAATGATATGTATAACTGTGCTTCCTTCTACGCACTGGCAAGAGAACTACCTGTGGCGTTCAAGAGAAATGGTCAATAGGCGTCGAGACTCTCATCCGAGAGGAAGTGTAGTGTAACTTGCGCTCCTGCTGAGAAACGTTTAGTTTGTAATCCCTCATCCCCAGAAGAAATATATTTAGTGCAACTCTGCGTAATAGTTGGCCTACAGACTCCCACCCAGAAAGGAAGTATATTTTTCGAGCATCCCGCGCGTTCCTGTGTATCGGGTTTTCGGCTTAGAAGTGGAATCCTTCCAAGAATCTATAATTATATATCTTTAAATGTGTTAAATATTGTCTGACTTTAATTGTACGTGTGTGGTGTTTGTGCGTGTGTAAATAAAGTTGTGAATTTTCAAACCTGTGTCCCAAGTCTCAACCCTACTATACCCAGTTATAGTCCAGCTGCACAACCTGAACACTACACATATAGTATAAGATTGATTAATGCTTTAGAAAACTTATATTGCAATGCATAAACGGTAATTTAAGGATAAAAACTATCAATTATAATGGTAATTTAAGGATTAAAAATTATCTGATATAAGATAGAAAAAATAATTCTTCATTTATCGAATCCTACATGTAAGATTAATTATTATTTTTCTTTTGGATTTTATTAAATAATGCTGTAAGCAAAAAAAATAACCTATTTTATTACTTTTCGAAAATACTTTAAAAGTATGTGGCAATAAATTTCAAGCATTTTTATGCTATTTTATCTTCAGTTATTTTTCGAAAATATGTTTCCGAATTGTATCCTTTTTTGCTTGCTTTTACTTGCTTTTTTAAGTGCATGTTTAATTAAATTGCATTCTTTTCCAATTAAATATTAATGCTTTAATCTCTTTTTCTCACTTTTAATAATGCACCCATAATTAAGTTATCAATAGTTTAGTAATAGTTATGAGCAACGGCCATAATAAGGAAAATTATTTCTTGCATTTTTAAGAAAAACTCATATTTACTACGTAATATTTTTGGTATGCAAAAACAAAGCAATTTTTTCTATTTAGTAAATTGCTGCAATAAATGATTTTTCATAAAAAGAAAGGTACAAAGAATCTCATACAAGTTTTAATATATCCTAATTTTTAGAAAATTTAACATAATATCATATCTTGAATTTAACTGAATTTGATACTAACTTATTTATTTTCAATTCCTTCTATTAGTTCACACTCTCCTTATATATATGTCTTGTTCAAATTTTTTGATTTGTTAATAAAATACTTTTTATTCATCCACTTGAGTTCAAATACATTTTTTTTAACTTTTAGTGGAGGACACTTGATGTTAAAAATGAGATATAATTTTTTTAGATTTAAGTTCATATATCTACCAATAGATGGCGCCAGATAAACTTAAAAAATGAATGAAAATTATTTTTCTGCAATATAGTGAAAAAAAGTAGGAATTGACTTTAATTTTTCTTTTATATTACTTGTTTTAATACAGTTCAGCAAGAAATTCCACATTTTGTTCTCCGATGCAATAGAAATTAGCAGATTGTTTATTTCAGTAGTAATAAATAGGAAGACTTCGCTGATAAACGACCTTCTTTCTTGTTTTTTCTTTTGAATAAATACTCGAATAGAATAATGATATCAAACATGTCTTTTCACTCCTGAATGAAATGAAGGCGTTGCTCCAGCAACTCTAACCAAAACTCATCCAAAAGAAAAGTGAACTTCAACTTGATCGTTGAGGCATCAATTTAACATACACTCAAATTCAATCCCAAATCGACACACGAGTTATGTATGTTATAATCAGATTAGATAAAAATCATTCCCAACTATCAAATGAATGATAAATTAAAAATAAGCAGAATTTATAAAACGAGAAAAGTCAAAACCAGAAGGGAAATTCTTCCATTCCTAATCGTAATGGCATCTAATTGCATTTATGCAGCTTGCCTAATTGGATTGTACACTTTGGATAATGCGGAATTTGCTGCATATATGTTGTATATATGGCATATGAATAATTGAAAATGCCTGGAAATGGCAAAAAGAAAAGTGGCAAAAACAGAAAACTATTATTCGAAATGAAATGTCTCCATTAGTAAAAACAAAATGAAAATCCTTAATCAACGTCAAAATATCTCCAAAATATTTTACAAGAAAAAAAAAAAAAGGAAAAGCAAAACTGTTAATCATAATAATTGTGAGTATTTACTTTTTTAAAAGATTATCTATCTGGCTATTAAATCAAGCGATTATATCGCGATGTCAAAATGAATTCCAATGTCTCGAATTTTCCGAAGTATTGTAAAAAATACTAAACGAAATATCCAAACTGAAACCAAATTAATTCTTGCATAAAATGCACGCAATACACGAACACACCAATTATTGGAAAAATTACCGAAAAAAAAAAAAAATCGGAAACCTAAAATGAATTAATTTTTTTTACAGAAATCGCATTGCAAACAAACTCACAGTTTAATTAACATGCATTTAGGAATTTTCTTCAAATAAAAAAAAAAAAATCAAAAACTCTCTTTTAATCTAATGCAATATGCAACAAACCCTAAAAGTTCTCGAGAACCCCAACAAGTACATCATTTTCAATTATGATTTTTTGCTTTTAATCTCGGAACCAGACAGAAAATAAACAAAGGTTTGGTTTGACGCTCTGCAGTCAATTTGTGCACATTTTAGCCTAATTAATACATAAAGAGAAAGAGAACACGCAAGAAAAGAGCAAGCAATGGGCACATGCAACAGAAACAAAAAATCCTCCGTCAGGAAACCCTGCAAATCAATAACACCACTGTTGAAATTCTTTAAAGATAAAAGAATTTTCTTATGGATCTGCCCGTAAAAGAAACTAGTTATTAGTCTCTTTCACTAACTTTAAGAACAAGAAAAACAAGCAAAAACCATAGTCTGAATTGCTCATTAAAATAAGACTGGAACGATTATCTTTCGCCTTTTAAAAATAATTTTTAAAATTGAGCAATATATTAATTTACAAATTAAGGTAAGGCAGTCCCTTTTTTATTATTCATAAAGAATACTTCTTTTAATTCTTTTTCTGCAATAATAAATATCCTTCAACGACCAAACTTCTAATAAAAAAGGAAAAGCAAAAACTGTTAATCATAATAATTGTGAGTATTTACTTTTTTCAAAAGATTATATCTCGCCATTAAATCAAGGCACAATTTTAATGGCGAATTTAAAAATAAAATATAAATTTTTTAATAGATAAAACTATTTCAGAATCAATTAACATATGCATATTAAGTCATTAAAATTAATGAGAAATTAGAAAAAACTAAATAGAGAAAATACTAACAGAAAACAAATTAATTCTTGCTAAAACTAAAGAGAGAAAATCCTAACAGAGAATAAATTAATTCTTGCATATAATCTATGCCATATATTAATCAACAATTTTAAATACCTATTTAGGAGTTTCCTTAACTTAAAATGATACCTCGAAAATTGCTAAAGTTCGACGCAACAGATAACCGCAATACGTCGATTTTTCTCATATATTGTGGGATTAGTAAAGCCCTCCGAGGAGGTGGAAATGAATTCCATCGTCTCGAATTTTCCGAAGTATTGTAAAAATACTAAGCGAAATATACTAAAATCAGTTAATTCTTGCATACAGTACAATGCAATATACAAACCAATATAATCGCAATATAGCCAACATAATCACAATAATTGTGGTATAGAACTTTTACTTTTCTTCAAAAGATTATAACTAGCTATTAGATAAAGTCACAATTTTAATAGTAAATTTAAAAATAAATTATAAATTTTAGTAGATAAAACTATTTCAGAATCAATTAGCATATACATATTTAGTCATTAAAAATTAATGAAAGTAAAAAAACTAAAGAGAGAAATTCTAACAGAGAATAAATTAATTCTTGCATATAATCTATGCCATATATTAATCAACAATTTTAAATACCCTATTTAGGAGTTTCCTTAACTTAAAATGATACCTCGAAAATCGCTAAAGTTCAACGCAACAGATAACCGCAATACGTCGATTTTCTCATATATTGTGGGATTAGCCAAGCCCTCCGAGGAGGTGGAAATGAATTCCATCGTCTCGAATTTTCCGAAGTATTGTAAAAAATACTAAGCGAAATATACTAAAACCAGTTAATTCTTGCATACAGTACACGCAATATACAAACCAATATAATCTGCAATATAGCCAACATAATTACAATAATTGTGAGGTATAGAACTTTACTTTCTTCAAAAGATTATAACTAGCTATTAGATCAAGTGACAATTTTAATAACAAATTTAAAAATAAATTACAAATTTTCGTAGATAAAGCTATTTCAGAATCAATTAGCATATACATATTTAGTCATTAAAAATTAATGTGAAATTAAAAAAAACTAAAGAGAAAATCCTAACAGAGAATAAATTAATTCTTGTATATAATCTATGCCATATATTAATCAACAGTTTTAAATATCATATTTAGGAGTTCCCTTAAATTAAACTGATGCCTCGAAAATGGCTAGAAGTTCGCCAACAAGTAACTACAAACTTGGACGAGTTTTGTTTTTAGGGATCAGAAAGCCCGCTCGATTGATGTGGAAATGAATTCCATCGTCTCGAATTTTCAGAAATTTGTAAAAAATACTAACTAAACTAAAACCAGTTAATTCTTGCATACGCAATATACAAACCAATATAATCTGCTAAGGGACAACATGAAATCGAAACTAAACTTGTGAGTATAGAAGTACTTTCTTCAAAAGATTATAACTAGCTATTAGAGACTCCGAAGAGTGACAATTTTAATAACAAATTTAAAAATCGAATTATAAATTTTGTGGGATAAAGCTATTTCAGACAGATTAGCATATACAATTTAGTCATTAAATTTTTGAAATTAAAAAACTAAAAGAAAAAAACAGAGAATAAAATGAATTCTTGCATATAATTAGACGCAATATATCAATCAACAGTTTTAAATATCATATTTAGGAGTTCCCTGAAAAACTAAAATGAAACCTCGAAAAGTATCAGAATCGCCAACAAGTAACTACTCCGCTCCTCGAATTGTTCTTGGATTTTGTGGGATCAGAAAGCCCTCTACAGACAAAATGAATTTCATCGTCTGGAATTTTCAGAAATTGGAAAAATACTAAACGAAACATCCGAGAACCAATTAATTCTTTTATAAATTAGACGCAATATACAAATCAACAACTTTAAGGGGACATATTTGGGGTTACTTGAACTAAAAAACGAAACAGTAAGAAGTATTAAAATGTTCTGAAAGACTCCGAAGACCATGCAATAAGTAACCTCCGCTCCTCGAATTGTTCTTGGATTTTGTGGGATCAGAAAGCCCTCTACAGACAGATATGAATTTCATAATCTGGAATTTTTGAAGTATTGGAAAAATACTAAACGAAACATCCGAGAACCAATGAATTCTTTTATAAATTAGACGCAATATACAAATCAACAACTTTAAGGGACATATTTGGGAGTTACTTGAAACTAAAACGAAACAGTAAGAAGTATTAAAAAATGTTCTGAAGAGCTCCGAAGACCGATGCAATAAGTAACCTCCGCTCCTCGAATTGTTCTTGGATTTTGTGGGATCAGAAAGCCCTTTACAGACAGATATGAATTTCATAATCTGGAATTTTTTGAAGTATTGGAAAAATACTAAACGAAACATCCGAGAACCAATGAATTCTTTTATAAATTAGACGCAATATACAAATCAACAACTTTAAGGGACATATTTGGGGAGTTACTGAAACTAAAACGAAACAGTAAGAAGTATTAAAATGTTCTGAAGACTCGAAGACCGATGCAATAAGTAACCTCCGCTCCTCAATTGTTCTTGGATTTTGTGGGATCAGAAAGCCCTCTACAGACAGATATGAATTTCATAATCTGGAATTTTTGAAGTATTGGGGAAAAAATACTAAACAGAAACATCCTGAGGACCAATGAATTCTTTTATAAATTAGGTGCAATATACAAATCAACAACTTTAAGGGACATATTTGGGAGTTACTTGAAACTAAAACGAAACAGTAAGAAGTATTAAAATGTTCTGAAGACTCCGAAGACCGATGCAATAAGTAACCTCCGCTCCTCGAATTGTTCTTGGATTTTGTGGGATCAGAAAGCCCTCTACAGACAGATATGAATTTCATAATCTGGAATTTTTGAAGTATTGGAAAAATACTAAACGAAACATCGAGAACCAATGAATTCTTTTATAAATTAGACGCAATATACAATCAACAACTTTAAGTGACATATTCGGGAGTTACTTCAAACTAAAACAGAAACAGTTAGAAGTATTAAAATGTTTGAAACTCGCCGAAGACCGGTGCAACAAGTAACCACAAATCCCAGGAATTGTTCTTGATTTTTGAGAGATCAGAAAGCCCTACGCGAGACAGATAATGAATTTCATAATCTAGGAATTTTCCAGAAATTTGGAAAAATACTAAACAAAACATCCGAAAACCAATGAATTCTTTTTATAAATTAGACGCAATATACAAATCAACAACTTTGGAAAGTGACATATTTGGGGTTACTTGAAACTAAAACGAAAACAGTAAGAAGTATTAAAATGTTCTGAAGACTCGAAGACCGATGCAATAAGTAACCTCCGCTCTGAATTGTTCTGGATTTTAGGATCAGAAAAGCCCTCTTACAGACAGATATGAATTTCATAATCTGGAATTTTTTGAAGTATTGAAAATATCAAACGAAACATCCGAGAACGCCAATGAATTCTTTTTATAAATTAGACGCAATATACAAATCAACAACTTTAAGGGACATATTTGGGAGTTACTTGAAACTAAAACGAAACAGTAAGAAGTATTAAATGTGCCCTGGAAGACCCGAAGACCGATGCAATAAGTAACCTCCGCTCCTCGAATTGTTCTGGATTTGTGGGATCAGAAAGCCTTTTACAGACAGATATGAATTTATAACTGGAATTTTTGAAGTATTGGAAAAATACTAAACGAAACATCCGAGAACCAATGAATTTTTATAAATTAGACGAATATACAAATCAACAACTTTAAGGGACATATTTGGGAGTTACATTTGGAAACTAAAACGAAACAGTAAGAAGTATTAAAATGTTCTGAAGACCTGAAGACTGATGCAATAAGTAACCTCCGCTCCCTCGAATTGTTCTTGATTTTAGATCAGAAAGCCCTTTACAGACAGATATTAATTCATAATCTGGAATTTTTGAAGTATTGGAAAAATACATAAACGATCGATCTGAGAACCAAATTTGAATTCTTTGTATAGAATTAGACGCAATATACAAATCAACAACTTTAAGGGACATATTTGGGAGTTACTTGAAACTAAAACGAAACAGTAAGAAGTATTAAAATGTCTCTGAAGACTCCGAAGACCGATGCAATAAGTAACCTCCGCTCCTCGGGAATTGTTCTTGGATTTTGTGGGATCAGAAAGCCCTCTACAGACAGATATGAATTTCATAATCTGGAATGTTTTGAATATTGGAAAAATACTAAACGAAACATCCGAGAACCAATGAATTCTTTTATAAATTAGACGCAATATAGCAAATCAACAACTTTAAGTGACATATTTCGGGAGTTACTTGCAAAACTCAAAACGAAACAGTAAAGTATTAAAATGTTCTACGAAGACCCGAAGACCGATGCAACAAGTAACCTGCTCCTCCGAATTGTTCTGGATTTTTGGTGGGATCAGAAAGCCCTCACACGACAGATATGAATTTCATAATCTGAATTTTTGAAGTATTGGAAAAATACAAAACGAAACATCCGAGAACCAATGAATTCTTTTATAAATTAGACGCAATATACAAATCAACAACTTTAAGTGACATATTCGGGAGTTACTTCAAACTAAAACGAAACAGTTAGAAGTATTAAAATGTTGTTTCTGAACTCGCCGAAGACCGAGTGCAACGGGCAACCACAAACCTCGGGCGAGTCTTGTTTTTGAGGGAATCAGAAAGCCCTACGCGATGTCAAAATGCCGAATTTCAATGAAACCTCGAATTTTCCGAAGTATTGTAAAAATACAAAACGAAATATCCAAACTGGAACCAAATTAATT